>JASDQU010948391.1:0-12446 GCA_032191745.1 Picea mariana
TCTCATTGGATGTTAATCATCATCATCATCAATATAGATTTTATAGTCCTATAGTAATAGAGATATTAGATTAAGTGATCTAGTACAAGGATGTTTTAAATAGAAGGATAAGATATATCATCCATATGGTACACGACTTAGCTATTTTTATTATCTTATCTTATACTTACTTATAGTAATATATGAAAAGAATAGGATCAACTACATTTTAGAATTTCCATTTACACAACGTACTCATGAACTTTCAAAGGAAGAGCTGAGACCTAAAGAGAATGTGGAGTGCCTTGCGATGTACTTAATCCAAATCAAGACTTGGGAGAGCCTAGAGGAGAATAAGAAGAAATGTAATATTTCTAGGTTAGTTTGAACCCATTTCCTAATTACTAAAGGGAGTAGGGAAAGAACTATTGTAATTGATTCCATAAAGTGGAAATATGAGAAAGGAGAGTTCCCATGCTCTAACTATGACTCAGTACTTGTCTTCAAATAGGCTCCAGGTTTTCCATTATTGAATTACAGAAGAAATAAGGTAGCCAAAAACTATGATTTAATGACATAAAGAGGTGCAAAAATCCAACCTTGTGCATTGGGAAGAAATACGTGGAGGGAACACCTTATTGATCATAGGAAGTTGGTTTATCAGCCAACCTTAGGCTGGAAGTTGACCAAGATAAATCACTCAACCTTTAATTTTCTCAAAAGGGATAAGGAAATTCATTTGAATTGTAGAGTAAGTAATTGCCTATACAAATAACAAGTACTTTGTTATATTAAGATAGTAATATCATAATAATATTAATAGGCCTTCAGGTGTACTATAATACATTATTATACATACTAATAATAATAGGGCTATAATAGGTGGATTACTTAGTTCTCGTCTATAGTCCTATAGGACTCTGCTCTGGAGTTCTATGGCTCTTGAGAAACCTCCTTTAATCACTTACTTTAAGGGAGCTCCTCGAAGATCTACTATATGGCTCTATAGCCTTTGGCTCTTTCACCTATTGTTTGGAAATCTACACACAATGTTTAGACTCTCAGGTTCTATGTTTAATTTTGGATAAAAGGATATCTCATTGAGATCTAGAATATACTTAGTTGGATAACCTATTTATATGTAATCCTATCATATCCCTTATACTACTACATACTAATATATATCATTTATTGGTAATCCCCTTAAATATATTACATTAGTACTTATTCCCCATACTATGCTTATAATTCTAGTAATAACATGTACTTTAGTAATATTGTTATAGCTATATAATGGGCTAAATCATATTGCTAATAGCCTATCTATATCATATACTATCAAATAACATGGTTTATAATAACTCTACATCTCTCTTGTTGGTACTTTTACCAACAAACCCATCCTTAACTACACATTGAGATACAAACACCATTAACCTATGACATCCACTACACTTGAAATCTAATTCACTCTCCTCTTTACAAATTCTTACTTAAAAATGGGAACATAGAACCACATAAAAAACAAGAGCAAATCCTATAGATAACTTCTCTTTATACCATTAGCAATTCAACCCCAGTAAGCTACAAACACAATTCAATAGCATCACATTACTCAATAAACAATACTTAGACTTTGATAAACACAAGGAATACACCAACAATATAGATACAAGGAACTTAGCAACTAGATAAGAAACCACTGATCAACTCTTGATCTGGATTTTGATCTTGCTATTCTTTCTCTTGATCTTGTTTATAACTATTTGTTGTCATAGACTGAGACCAAGTTTCCCTCGTTGAAAGTCTTTCTTTTAATATGGTGATCATGCCATGCCTTTCGTCTTGACTTCTCAACTGTCTGATGGCACTTTTCTAGGAATCGGTCTTCCTCTAATCCCTAGTTTTTTAATACAACTTTGAATGGAGGCTTCCTCTGACAGTTTTGTGGTTTGCACAATGAACATGTTGGGTATTACAAACTTTGTAGGTGCCACTACTTCCTTACCATAAACTATACTGAAGGGTGTGTCTTTTTTTATTTTCTTTGTTGTTGTACTATATGCCCAAAGAGTAACTGGTATTCACTCATACCAATCGTCATAGTTGATTGCACAAACTTTAGTTAAGCGCTTGTTTCAAAATCTTGTTGAATTCTTTAGTCGTCCCATTTTCTTATGGGTGATATGGGATACTGGAGTGGTCTTGTATCATAAATTATTGGGTTAAGGTATTGATGGTGGAGCTCATGAAGTGTCGACATTGATCCATTGCCAGACTTCTATGACATCCAAACCTAGAGATGAGATTTTCAAATATGAACCTTGTGGTTGTATGAGTATTGATATAGTGATTATGGTAGGAAATGGCCTCCATGCTCGTGGGATGATAAGTTAACCTTGCATGCTCCAAAATTATACATTGAGTTATTGAAAACAAAAAAAAGTAGGCCTCTCAAGTGTGATGGACAAAGAAACTATTCCCTTTCCTCTCAAGGGTTTCAATTAGTTGCATCCTTCTATTGCCACCTAGATAATTATGAAGCACCTTTTCCACTCCTTGACTCCCATATATCATATGGAGAAGATAGAGATGAAAAAATTTCATCATGAACTACTTCCCGATAAAAGTATCTCGAGTAGCTCTTTGAGGGGAAGGAAGGACCAGAATAATATAGAGGATTGTCTCGAGTCCTTGTCTCATGAACTAACCACCCTTACCTCTTATCAGGAACTATTTAATGGGAACTAACCAGGTCCAACACCATTTTTCCTTTGGATCGAGGGATATGAAGGGATGAATTACCTCATGAGCTGCTCCCCACCCAGTTGTACGCATATCAACCATATCCATATCCATTTGAATGACTGACATTATATAGACCAAACATACCTTCTTCCCCTTCAACTAGACCTATTGAAGTGTGAAAAAACGTGCAAAATGGGGCACTGGATGAAAAAGGCCTACCTAAAAAACTAATTACCTGATTACCAATTACAACATGTAGAAGGAAATACCTCTATTATGATCCATTCATTAATAGGTTAAGTAGGAATTTGAAAGGATGATGGAAGAGTTTGGGAAAGGAACCACTGCTACTAGCCCTATAGCACCCATGACTTCTAATAGTACATAAATGGAGTAGTAAGATAACAAACCCCCCTCCCCAATAACAACAAACCTCTCATGGAATTTAGTAGGTCCTAGAAGCACTAGTTGTGGGAGGAGGAAATCCTCTTAAGAAAAGTGGGGAGGAAAACAAGGACACAGATGCAAAGAGAAAGAAAGGAAAAAAAACGGGAAGAGGGAAATACTGGGAATGAAATATAGACGAAGAGAAAGAAGAAAGGAAAATCAGAAGGAGAATTAAAAGGGGGAGTGGAAGATGCCTCTAAAAAGTCTACTCTATTTGAGGTAGTGGGAACCTCTTTTGATACCACTCACTCATACCCCTCCACTTCCTTTGGACAATTCAAAATTCTCTCCCTCTTTGCAACATGAGGGACTCTCACCACATTTGGTCATAATCCCATGTAGACCTTCAACCATCTATTATCTATGTTGGGTCCCATCCTACCCCTCTTCTTAATTGACACATTGGCTTTAATGGTGGAAGAGAAATAGAAAAGAAAGGCCTCAAAAAGTGAAATCTCCTCACAATCACCATTTTACCCTCTTGCATGCCCTAGCTGGTCCCCAAGTTATGATGCATATAACGATATATTCACCGTGACTACTCTGGAGCCCTTGGTTGCAAAGTCCACCTAAAAAATGCAAGCCCAAGACTGGAGGGTAGCAGAGGTAAGAATCTAGACATCTCAATTGCCTCCTTAGGAAAATATCAAGATGGAAAAAAGTAATACAAAATGTAATGTGGGTCAAAGAGGCGGTGGAGGTGTGGAGAGTTGATTTAATGACAAATTCATTTGCATTTATTATTTCACCAAATGTATAGAAAAATTGATGCGTATATATGTGTTTTATTTGAATTGAAAATTTGCTTGCATTTATTATTTTCACAATGACTAAAAACATCATTATTTAAAGTTGTTATATAAACATTCGCTTAATTCCATTTTATTTTAAAATATTTATGATTGTTCTCATATTTACCTAGAGAAAGATACACAAAAATATTAAAGTATGTAAAAAATAGTCAAATACCACTAATAAAAAAATTCATATATCATATATTTTCCTATTTTAAAATCTAAGTGATTTTTTACATTTTACTTTTAGAAAAATACAAAAAAATCCAATGTGTATAAAATACAATAAAATCAAGTTTATAAAAAGATTGATTTTTTTATAAACATATGTAGATTTGAAAAATTATCAGTTTAACAAGCAATCACCAATAAAACAATTAATAAAAGACCGTTAACAACAAGATATACAAAATGATCTATTTGGAAAAAAGATGTTTTAAAACAACTCATTACTAAAAAAACATCAATTTTGTCTAATTTTTCAAGAAATGTTAAAAGAATCTTAACAAGTAGTTTGCAAAACTACATGTCTTATCTATGTTTACTATACCTACTCTCTTCTCAATTCATTTGGTAACTTTGGTCGACAACAAATTAATCCAAATAAGAGAATCGTTTCCTAAAGAAAAGGAAAAGGTGAAGAGCTCCATTTCCCTATCGATATATCCACATGGAAAAAAATCTCAAGTTTACTAGTCCAAAGAAACGAAAACAAAAGCATAGAAACTAATATTTGAAACATGAAAAAATTACAATGAAGATGATTAAAGCACAAGAACATAATCAAAGTCAATGGTTGACCCACTGATGCTCACCAAACAATTCACTTACATCGTTACACATAAATTGTGCTACAAATTCCATTTATTCCCAATACATCAAAATTCAACCTATGATATTTTTTCCACGAATATTAGAAAATCATTAGTGGCTAAAATTGTAGTTTATAAGTTCCAAATATAATGGAATTTAATAAAAGTATATGTAACTTCAAAACATCTAACCATGAAAAAAAAATACATTAATTCTTGTGATAAACTATGTACTTCTTGCCACCATATTTCTCCCCCCAACTTTCCAAAATTTAAGAACGATTATTATTGACCAAAATAAACAATATATAAATATATAAACATATAAATATATTCTCTATTGTATGTCACATTGCAATCATTAGGAAAATACAACTATCTTCCCTTTCCTCAATTTTAAAATGCCATAAACACCCAAGACACCCATGTCTAATATGTTGCATTTTGAAAAAATCTTTGGTTTCAACATTCAAGGAATCCAAATATATATTAATCTATTAAAAAAACTTCAAGGATTCAATATTATAATGTATTGAGAATACCTATATCAATAAAGGAAGCCTACTAACATGAAATTAAACCACTCACGTGAGAATCTTTGCTTCTATAGAAGCCAACTATCTCTTTGAGTGTAGGGATGGAAACTATACATAACATGCAATGCATGGTACATTAGCAAGCATCACAACCTTATAAAACCTTGTTGCAAATCTAGAAGACATTAGAATATAAGTTCGATGGCCATTCACTTGYAAAATATTAGAATGAAATTAAGATTGGATTGACCASTTACCAATGCATCAAACWTAGAGAGAATTGTCTACACCAAAAACCTTTGTTACAAGTTTAACAATGGCCACAAGCACAACTACAAAGATGAGAACAATATACATATATGCAAGAGCGCCATATTGAAGAAAACATCATTTATCACAAGTTTAGCAATGGTCACAAGCACAACCACAAATATGAGAACAATTTACATCCATGCAAGAGCACCATATTAATCAAAGTATCCTTTTAAAAAAATAACAAAAACTTGAATTATCAAGCATGCTTAGTGGCAAAGAAACACAAGAAAAAATAACAAAACTCTCAATGGTTACCAATAGACCTATTCAAAGACTCAACCTAGCAAAAATTTATCAAACAATTCATCACCTCATCTCTATAAGGCCATACATGCAAAAAAATATTTGGGCTACGATCACTTCAAACAACTATTCTAAAAAACCACACCACAACACATTGAATCTCAATGAAGAAAAGAAAATCAATAATTTGGCTCAACAAATTCCAATTTTTATTTAGAAAACAATGAAAGCGTTGTTGTCTAGCTAAACCAACTAACCAACCTACATATGTAATTGATGACTCAATAATCCACTCTAAAAAAAAATCATACCTCCAAATTAATACCCACAAGACCATCAACAAAGATAATCCCACAACCCAATTGGACACATGAAAGCTCACCATCATAAAACAACAACCAAATGGAAACCATGACAACACAATGCATCAAACAACACAACAAGGCTAATAGGCACACTATGCAAGAAAGTGTGTCCTAGAACTACTCTATGGAGGAAGGAAGGAGTAAACCAAGATCACCAACCACAAATAATTAATGAACCCAAAATTACAAGACCTAGAAATGCAACATGTAAGGAAGGAAGGAGCAAATCCTGATCACCAACCACAAAAAAATAATGAACCCAAAACAAGAACACCCAGAAATGCACCATGTAACACCAAAAGACCTCATACATGTGCGCTACAAAAACCCCTATGGGGAATGAAGGTGAAATTCAAACCCCTATCTCTACCCTATCTCATATATATGCCCCACAACGACTCCTATGAATGACAAAAGAACCAAACTAACATGAGAAACCACAAAGAACCTCCCAAAGTTACAACACCTAAGATCACAACACCTAAGATCACGACATTATATCACAAAGAATTCCAACCATGAAACACATAACTAGTTTGAAACAAATGCCACAACCATCAACTAAGGAACCCATACAAGACCAAACAACCATACATCCAGCATGAACAACCACAAAGGACATACTAATAAAAAATTACAACACCGAGAATCACAACACGCAACAACAATAATTTGAAACCATGAACCACACAATCACTATAAAATGGATACCTAGAGGATAGAGGTACCAAACCAACATGAGAAAGCATAAAGGACCAATTAAATTAGAATTACAACATCAAGAATCAAAATATTCAACATTTCCAATAATTCCAAGCCATGAACCACACAACCATTGTTAAATACATACTACAACCGCATACTAAGGAATCGACCCATCACCAAACATACCTACATCGACTATAGGTGTTGATACAAGAAACCTCTGTGTAACTAGTAAAGTAATGACATAGCCATGATATGAATAAAGCATTTAAAAACATGTAAACAGGTAAATATTTCATTTGATTGAGCCTCCCTAGTCAACCGGGCCATCAAAACCCACTTCTACCCAAGCTCATATATATTCCTTACAAAAAAAACCGTGGAGGATGAAAGGATTAAACCAACATGAGAGACCATAGAGGGCCAATGAACTTAGAACCAAAACATCCAAAGCCAATAATTTTAAACTATGAACCACACAACTAGTGTAAAATGGACATTGTAACCACAAAGTAAGGAACCCATATGGAGCCAAACACACTTGCAATGAACATGGGATGCAAAGATACCTCTATGTCAATGGTCAAGTAACAAAGCTATAATGTAGCCTCTTGCCAACAACAAGGTGGAAAAAAAAATAAAGAAGATACATTGTGTCACCCTTCTCTACTACCACCCTAGCTCATGTTGATATTATGGTAGCTGCGGGAGGTATTAACCTCCACGTGTAACCTTTGACAAGACTAGAATATTTCGGGAAGCAAGAGAAACCCTAAAACATTGGATAATAACCCTAGGAAACAAGTCGACTCAAGAGAATATTTAACATTGAGTTATTAGCCTACAGAAAGAGAAGTCGGCCCAGTCAAGTGAGATAGAGTAGTATAAATAAAGGGCGCTAGAGCTCATTTTTCACTCTCACTCTCACAACTGCATAAGGACTAGTGGTGTGCAAGTTTGGAGAGGGAGTGCAGTTGCAGCTGTTGCAATTGGGATTTTGGCTTTTTGTTGGACTTTCTCTCGGTTATGGTTTGGAATTTATGCTTGGTTTCTGGTTATTCTTGTTTGTTGCACTACCCTTGGACAAAGGTGCAATAGCCTTGGTTGGTTATTGGTCTGCTACTGGAATTATTCTATCCGTCAAGGTTAAGGTGCTCGGGGTGGCCTTTGTGCTTATGGTTGGGAGACAATATTTCTATATTGTTTATGGAAAAACGAGCACATCCCTTTATTTCTAATAGGTTATGGGCCCACACTATCTTCATACACTCTAGCCACTAGAAGATAGAATGGGAAGTTATTTTTTAAGCTTGTTATGGCACCAGTTATAGCTGCAGTTAGGTTTTCTAATTATGAAGCTGCAACAAACCCTAACACTTGTGTTTAGGAACTTATGATGAAGAATTTGACCTAATTCCTTGACATTCTAGTGCACCCTATCCTAGTGCACCTCTTGGTACCCTTGGCTAGCAAAAATGTCAGCTTTGAATTTTTGGTCAAAGTCAAAGGTTGACTTTTGGTTAAATTGATTTTGTGGTCAAAGTTGAAATTTTAAAGTTTCTAGCTTGTTCTAATAATTAAATCCTTTGATTTATTTTCTAATATCCTCTTTTCAAGATGGTATATAGTTTCAAATTGGAAGACAAGCTAGACAATGCTACAAGACTCCAAAGGTATGCACTTGTACATGTTATCCAAGATATATCATCTAGAAAAGCATATGTGTTTGCAAGGAAAGTATTAGGGACCTTGTCCAAGCTGTAATCTTGGATTCAATGCATTTAGAGAAACAAGTGCACCCTCCATAGCAGTTGAGGCTTCAGGTTCCAGGTTTGATTAAATTGTTAAGCTTCAAATTTGTATATATCAAGGGTGATAGTTGCTACATTAAAAATTGTGAAAGAAGTATTTGAAAAATTCTATTATTGCTAGGTGAAATGAATACTTAAGTGCATATGAATACCATTGATATAGATGCTTATTTTACTTGTTTGCAAGATGAACTAACATTTCCTCTAGAGAGATATTTCTTGTTTTCTCTTGTTGTTCTTGTTCCAGGCAGGTACCCTTGTGAAATATGTTTGATGAACAATATTTGCATAAGTTGTCATAGAAGAAGTTTATAAAGATGACACAATGCTTGCAACAACTAC
Source organism: Picea mariana (assembly GCA_032191745.1). NCBI lineage: Eukaryota > Viridiplantae > Streptophyta > Pinopsida > Pinales > Pinaceae > Picea > Picea mariana. The sequence goes on from JASDQU010948391.1 coordinate 9,098, forward strand.
CAGATGGGAAACAATCAGAACAAATAGAAAAAATCTTAAAGAGACTTAGAGGGAGTCAGACTCATAAAGAAGTCAGTAATCAATAGGAAACTAGAATAGACTTGTGACACTTTGCAGAAAGAAAGAAGGATGCAAACAGAAGCATGAACTCTCTCAGATGGAGGGAGATGATTATATAATTCCAAAAGAAGAGCATGCATATTTCTCATTCGGGCATGAAGTTGGGATTAGGAGGGATCTTATCCCCAATAATATGATCCATTGAAGGATCCATGAATACTATGAAGTATTTGTCCATGTTCTTCATTGGAAACAACATCCATGATAAGCAACACGTGTTCATCTTGACTCTAGAAGAAGTATTATTCGAAAATAAGCCTTGAATATCCCTGGTTGTCCATTTATATTTATGTTCCTATGGTGAAAGGAAGAAGTTGGAACCTTCAGGAAGGAAGGGCATGGAATCTATAGAAGATTCCATGGACTCCAATGTTGAAGAAGGAAGTTGTGATGAAGAACAATGTATGTGAGAAATTGTGAAAAATATTTATAAATGGATGTATTGATGAGGCGAGATTCATGGCTAGAGGTTTTTCTTAGAAGGAGGGAGAAGACTACGATGACAACTTGTTCTAGTAGCCAGATATACCTCTACCTGAGCCATTATATCTCTTGCAGTATCCATGGGTTGGAGTTTACATCGGATGGATGTAAAGATTGTTCTTCTCAAAGTATTTGAAGAAGAAGCATATAGAACAAACTCAAGGTTTTTAGGTATACCAGAAAGAGACCCATTTATGAATATAGAAGAACACCTTGTATGGATTCAAGCAATCTGGTGCAGAGCCTCTCATGTACAACAAAAGCATGGTGATAAATTCCTATGATAGAGGAAGTGTATTGAAATGGTTCTTCAGAAGTTTGGATAATGGATTGCAAATCCATGGAAAATTCCCATGATCACAGGTCTAAAGAAATTGAGAGACTCTGATCCAGTAGACCCGTCATTGTATCGAAAATGAATGGCTCGTTGATGTATTTGGAGAATAATTAGGCATAAATTTTCTTTGCTATGAAAATAGTTCCAGGTGGAACCCATCCATGAGAGTTGATTAATTACAAAGCATTCCTTGAAATGTCTTTGTGGGGCGTTTGAGTTATGATATACAGTTGCATGGATTTATCAATTTAGATTCGACAGGGAGTGCAAATGACGAAAAAAGTGCTTCTTGGATATGTTTCAGTTTGTGTGTTGCCATGATATCATGGGCTATAAGGAAACAAAAGTTTGTTGCACTCAACACTGTAGAAGTAGAATATATTGCAGCTTGTGATGCTTGTACAGAAGCATTGTGGCTCTGTAAGTCAGTTTCTAGACTGTTTGATCAGGTGCTGGATTCGACCATGATATATTGTGATAATCAGAGCTATGTAAAACTTTCAGAGAACCCAGTGTTCCATGACAGGATGAAGCACATTGAGATCAAGTATTATTTTCTCCATGATAGAGTCCATAGGCGAGAAGTGGTTCTCCAGTATATCTCCACAAATGAGCATATAACATATATTTTGGTAAAGCCTCCATCCAAGATGAAAATTTGCGTACTTAAGGGACAAGCTGTGATTCATGGAGATGGATTCCTTATTGGAAAAGGAAGTGATTACTCCCAGGTTGGGAGGGAGCATTGATATGTTATTGATATATGGACAGTTATTTTCTAGTTCGGAAAATGGTCCAAGTTGGGTAGTCACTTTCCAGTCTGGAAAGTGGTCCATGATTTCTGATGGACAATCATCTTCCAGTTCAGGAAATGGTCCATATCGGATGGTCATTTATGTAATGAAAATGGTCTGATAGATTGTTGATGTACCATAGACTACGATTAATTTTGTGGCCAATATGGGGGAATGGTCTAGGACATGTATTCTCCTTGGCAGTCACTCTGAGAAGTGGTCAAGTAGAATGGTCCTCCACTCCGGATAGTCATTCTTTCGAAGTTCATAGTTGTGAGCAGTTTTGAAGAATGGTACGATATAGGAGGTTGGTGTAGGACAATAATTTCCATAGGAAATGGTTTGGACAGTCATTCCCTATGGAAGACTCATTCTCTCCAGGTTTCATTTTGATTAGTGCTGGAAGAATGGCCTATTTAGGTGAATGGTCATGGTTCAACAATGAGGGACAAACATTTCCTAGGGAAGACTCATTCTCTCCATGTTGCACTATGATTAGTGCCGGAGGAATGGCCCAGTTAGGTGAATGGTCTAGGCTCATAAATTAGGAACAATTATTCTTCTATGCTTGGGAAGAATATTCCAGATAGCCCATAACTGATGTTTTACTTTCTGAGGGTATATTCTCTTCCAGATCTCATAGATGTGAGTGGAAGAATGGCCCAAATGACTCAGTTTGTATCATAATATTGTTATGTTGGTTGATATCAGATGATACGATTGTTGTGGAGACTATATATCTCTCGATAGTAGTTGTATGCTACTATGGTGGATGTGTTCCACTAGTTATGACTATGTGTCACTAGTTATTAGCCATGTGCTACTAGGTGTGGTTGTGTACCATTAGATAGTAGTTGTGCACTACTATGGATAAACACAATTGTGTTCTATTGAATGGCATTGTTCCTTTTGCCATGGAGACTACCACTAGTGTTGAAGATGATTGCTAGCTAGATGGATAGTGATGCAGATCCCCCTTCTCCCATAAGGGTTGCACAACCTCCCGGTCTAGGATCGATCAAGAAACTGAGTTTGATTGACTCTTTGTTCCCTCAGGAACCTCAATTAATTGAATAGGCCCCCTTCTTCTTAAGGTGTAGGTTCTATGGAACCCACGAGATTCTCCTTAACGCTTTAAAGATTCAACGTAATTAGGCGCTAGCTCTCTCTTGGATAAGCCCCCCTCCCTCACGTGACCGCTAGTAGTGACCACGCGCTTAAATGAAAGGCGTGTCGCGATTTCACGTTTCGTGACTCTGGGAGTGCTTCTACCTCCATTCTCCCGATAACCGAAATGTCGATATTTCGGAGCTACCAATCTGATGATCCTGATTCCCCCACAATATGATGGATGATATCTTGTCGGGGTTTCACGTATCGCAAGGCTGAAAGACTTTTCACCTCTGTTCTCTCGATAGCCGAAGTTGCGATGGTGCTAGATCAATGGTCCAAATATCCCCTTTGATCAACAGTTCAGATCATGTCGCAATTTTGTGTTTCACGAGTTCTCACGACTCAACCTTTGACTCCTTCGAGTCACGAGTCATTGAAATGATAACCTCCCAACACATGTCCTCCTTGACGATGGACAGTCTCAATGATTTTAGAATGATCA
>JASDQU010948391.1:12466-31083 GCA_032191745.1 Picea mariana
AGAACAAATAGAAAAAATCTTAAAGAGACTTAGAGGGAGTCAGACTCATAAAGAAGTCAGTAATCAATAGGAAACTAGAATAGACTTGTGACACTTTGCAGAAAGAAAGAAGGATGCAAACAGAAGCATGAACTCTCTCAGATGGAGGGAGATGATTATATAATTCCAAAAGAAGAGCATGCATATTTCTCATTCGGGCATGAAGTTGGGATTAGGAGGGATCTTATCCCCAATAATATGATCCATTGAAGGATCCATGAATACTATGAAGTATTTGTCCATGTTCTTCATTGGAAACAACATCCATGATAAGCAACACGTGTTCATCTTGACTCTAGAAGAAGTATTATTCGAAAATAAGCCTTGAATATCCCTAGTTGTCCATTTATATTTATGTTCCTATGGCGAAAGGAAGAAGTTGGAACCTTCAGGAAGGAAGGGCATGGAATCTATAGAAGATTCCATGGACTCCAATGTTGAAGAAGGAAGTTGTGATGAAGAACAATGTATGTGAGAAATTGTGAAAAATATTTATAAATGGATGTATTGATGAGGCGAGATTCATGGCTAGAGGGTTTTCTTAGAAGGAGGGAGAAGACTACGATGACAACTTGTTCTAGTAGCCAAATATACCTCTACCCGAGCCGTTATATCTCTTGCAGTATCCATGGGTTGGATTTTACATCGGATGGATGTAAAGATTGTTCTTCTCAAAGTATTTGAAGAAGAAGCATATAGAACAACCTCAAGGTTTTTAGGTATACCAAAAAGAGACCCATTTATGAATATAGAAGAACACCTTGTATGGATTCAAGCAATCTGGTGCAGAGCCTCTCATGTACAACAAAAGCATGGTGAGAAATTCCTATGATAGAGGAAGTGTATTGAAATGGTTCTTCAGAAGTTTGGATAATGGATTGCAAATCCATGGAAAATTCCCATGATCACAGGTCTGAAGAAATTGAGAGACTCTGATCCAGTAGACCCGTCATTGTATCGAAAATGAATGGCTCGTTGATGTATTTGGAGAATACTTAGCCATAAATTTTCTTTGCTATGAAAATAGTTCCAGGTGGAACCCATCCATGAGAGTTGATTAATTACAAAGCATTCCTTGAAATGTCTTTGTGGGGTGTTTGAGTTATGATATACAGTTGCATGGATTTATCAATTTAGATTCGACAGGGAGTGTAAATGACAAAAAAAGTGCTTCTTGGATATGTTTCAGTTTGTGCTTTGCCATGATATCATGGGCTATAAGGAAACAAAAGTTTGTTGCACTCAACATTGCAGAAGTAGAATATATTGCAGCTTGTGATGCTTGTACAGAAGCATTGTGGCTCTATAAGTCAGTTTCTAGATTGTTTGATCAGGTGCTGGATTCGACCATGATATATTGTGATAATCAGAGCTATGTAAAACTTTCAGAGAACCCAGTGTTCCATGACAGGATGAAGCACATTGAGATCAAGTATTATTTTCTCCATGATAGAGTCCATAGGCGAGAAGTGGTTCTCCAATATATCTCCACAAATGAGCATATAACATATATTTTGGTAAAGCCTCCATCCAAGATGAAAATTTGCGTACTTAAGGGACAAGCTGTGATTCATGGGGATGGATTCCTTATTGGAAAAGGAAGTGATTACTCCCAGGTTGGGAGGGAGCATTGATATGTTATTGATATATGGACAGTTATTTTCCAGTTCAGAAAATGGTCCAAGTTGGGTAGTCACTTTCCAGTCTGGAAAGTGGTCCATGATTTCTGATGGACAATCATCTTTTAGTTCAGGAAATGGTCCATATCGGATGGTCATTTATGTAATGAAAATGGTCTGATAGATTGTTGATGTACCATAGACTATGATTAATTTTGTGGCCAGTATGGGGGAATGGTCTAGGACATGTATTCTCCTTGGCAGTCACTCTGAGAAGTGGTCAAGTAGAATGGTCCTCCACTCCGAATAGTCATTCTTTCGAAGTTCATAGTTGTGAGCAGTTTTGAAGAATGGTACGATATAGGAGGTTGGTGTAGGACAATAATTTACATAGGAAATGGTTTGGACAGTCATTCCCTATGGAAGACTCATTCTCTCCAGGTTGCATTGTGATTAGTGCTGGAAGAATGTCCTATTTAGGTGAATGGTCATGGTTCAACAATGAGGGACAAACATTTCCTAGGGATGACTCATTCTCTCCATGTTGCACTATGATTAGTGCCGGAGGAATGACCCAATTAGGTGAATGGTCTAGGCTCATAAATTAGGGACAATTATTCTTCTATGCTTGGGAAGAATATTCCAGATAGCCCATGACTGATGTTTTACTTTCTAAGGGCATATTCTCTTCCAGATCTCATAGATGTGAGTGGAAGAATGGCCCAAATGACTCAGTTTGTATCATAATATTGTTATGTTGGTTGATATCAGATGATATGATTGTTGTGGATACTATATATCTCTCGATAATAGTTGTATGCTACTATGGTGGATGTGTTCCACTAGTTATGACTATGTGTCATTGGTTATTAGCCATGTGCTACTAGGTGTGGTTGTGTACCACTAGATAGTAGTTGTGCACTACTATGGATAAACACAATTGTGTTCTATTGAATGGCATTGTTCCTTTTGCCATGGAGACTACCACTAGTGTTGAAGATGATTGCTAGCTAGATGGATAGTGATGCAGATCCCCCTTCTCCCCTAAGGGCTGCACAACCTCCCGGTCTAGGATCGATCAAGAAACTGAGTCTGATTGACTCTTTGTCCCCTCAGGAACCTCAATTAACTGAATAGGCCCCCTTCTTCTTAAGGTGCAGGTTCTATGGAACCCACGAGATTCTCCTTAACGCTTTAAAGATTCAATGTAATTAGGCGCTAGCTCTCTCTTGGATAAGCCCCCCTCCCTCACGTGATCGCTGGCAGTGACCACGCACTTAAATGAAAGGCGTGTCGCGATTTCACGTTTCATGACTCTGGGAGTGATTCTACCTCCATTCTCCCGATAACCAAAATGTCGATATTTCAGAGCTACCAATCTGATGATCCTGATTCCCCCATAATCTGATGGCTCATATCTCGTCGGGGTTTCACATATCACAAGGCCGAAAGACTTTTCACCTCTGTTCTCCCAATAGCCGAAGTTGCGATGGCGCTAGATCAATGGTCCAAATCTCCCCTTTGATCAACAGTTCAGATCATGTCGCGATTTTGTGTTTCGCGAGTTCTCATGACTCAACCTTTGACTCCTTCGAGTCACGAGTCATTGAAATGATAACCTCCCAACACATGTCCTCCTTGACGATGGACGGTCTCGATGATTTTAGAATTATCAACAGCTGTGATCTTTTCGCCATTTCGCATTTCGCTAATCCTCACAACTCTTCTCTTTGACCTTTCAACTCTGCGAGTCAGCGAAATGATGATCTCTCTCCATGTGTCCTCCTTGACAATGGAAAACTCTGATGATTTAGGAGTTTCGTGAGTTTGATTATCCTGTACACTTTCAAAGATTTAATGTTAGTGAAATTTACCTTTATTGGATGACTACGATCTTTAGGTGCTCAGATCGAACGACTGAGACCTTTTGTCCTCATTGTCTGGATGCTAATTGGATGGTCCATATATTCTTTCTGAGCTAAAGCTTTCTTCAGACTTAGAATATTTTCGAAATGATTTAAATACTTTGACCTTTATCCTTCCTGCGAGTCCATTTCTTGGATCTCCTTTGAACTTCTTGGAAAGTGATACTCCTCCTGAGCTTGATCTCTCCAAATATTTCGATCTCCCAAGCACTTCTTTCTTTTCTGGGAAATTCGTCAAACTTGGATCCAAAGGTTCTTGAAAATAATCCTTTCTCGCCTTCCTGACATTCTTCTGCTCTCATCCTTTGACATATTTATGGAGTCACTTCGACTCTTCATCAAATTCTAGGTCTGTGCACTCTTTGCAACAGATCTTTACATAAGATTCAAGTTCTTGCGATGACTATGCACTCCTTGCAGCAGTTGCTTTATACTTCCTGCAAAGAAAGTATTATGCTATTTATTCTGAGCTTTACGAGTTGAAACAAACCCTATTAACGCACTCCTTGTGGACTGTGGGCACATCTTGCACCGGCTCATGAAGAAAAGTGATTTAAATTCTTATGCAAGCATTTCAAAGCTACATACAGTCATAGCAAGATTCATTCATTCTTGAAAATATTTAGACAACAACAGAGAAATTGCAAACACTATTCACACCGTACATTGGATCAATTTTTCTCTGTTATCTTCATTCAAAATCAAGAAAATGGTTACAGCTAAAATCAAAGCAACAACTACTGCTCTGAGATTCTTACTTGCTCATAATTCTCGTAACTCCTCTTTTGGGCGTACAAAATCTCTCTTTATACAAAAGAAACAAACTAACCACTATCTAATTGTGGTTACATTGAGACTAGGGTTAAAATCCCAAGTCACGCATGCTCATTCTATCTACGCGCATGATCTTTCCTTTTATCGATTTTCTATCATCTTCAAAAGATTGTAGTACTGGATAGCGTCCGTGACTCTGGATTGGTCCTTAGGTGCTGAGTTGTCCTGCCATGTGTACCTATTGATGATGCTCCTGCATCATACTCCCCTGGGAAAAAAATCATGGACTCATTTCCATGAGCTCCTATACCGAATTTCCATGCTTCTAGATATCATCTTCACTTTCCCAACTGGCATCTTCTATTGGGTGTCCCTTCCACTTGACCAGATATTCAAAATAGGTCTTCCTCTTGGTATTCTTACCAATTCTTTGATCAACGATCTTTTCCATCTGTGGTTTTTCTTCTATAGGCATTTGTTTCTCCCACTGAATCCCCTCTTGAAATGTTGATCCCTCTGTGTCATCTTTCTTGTAAGGATAGAGGTATGAGACGTTGAATATGGGCAATATACCCACATCATCTGGAAACTCAATCTCATAGGCATTTTCATCAAACTTCCTCAAGATCTTACATGGGCCTATCTTCTTCATATTTAACTTGTTATATGTCCCCCTAGGGAACATTTATTTCCTGAGATGTGCTAGAACCTGATCTCCTACTTCAAATTTAAGTTCTCTGCGATGTTGATCAGCTCTGTGTTTGTACTCCTGGTTAGAACTCTACAACTGTCCTCTGATATGGATATGGAGCTTCTGCATTTCTCTAGCAAAATCTTCTACTCCAGCGCTTCTGATCTCACTCTGTTCCAAGTCTCTCAACTCAGATACCCCCCTGGGTTTTATTCCATATAGTATTTGGAATGGGCTCTTTCCAGTGCTCCTGTTTTATGATTCGTTGTATGCAAATTCTACTTGTGGCAGAATCTGATCCCATTGATTATGGTGCTCAGTGACCAGACTCCTCAATAATTTTCCCAAACTTATGTTTACCACCTCAGTCTACCCATCTGTCTGAGGGTGATAAGTTGAGCTGAAGGACAAATCTATCCCCAACTTATTCCACAATGTTATCCAAAAATGACCAACAAATTTAGTGTCTCTGTCCGAGACAATGCTTCTAGGTAGGCCGTGAAGTCTTACAACTTCCTTAAAGAATAGACTCACAACATATGTTGCATCACTGGTCTTCTGACATGGGATAAAGTGTGCCATCTTGGGAAATCTATCCACCACCACAAATATGGAATCACATCCTCTTTGTGTTCTTGGTAGTCCCAACACAAAATCCATGCTTATTGCATCCCAAGGCCTCTCTGGTATGGGCAATGGTTGATACAATCCAGTGTTCTATATTTTTCCTTTTGCATGTTGTCAGATTCTGCATCTGTTCATGAATTTTATTACATCTATTCTCATACCTGGACAATAGTATGAACTGCTCACCTTCACAAATGTCTTATCATGGTCGAAATGTCTAGCCAATCCCCCACAATGTTTTTCCTTGAAAAGGTTATCCCTCATTGAGCATTTTGGTATGCACAATTGATTGCCCTTGAACAACAATCCCTCTTGAATCATATACTCTTTCCACTAGCTTTTATCTCTCAGCAAAATATTCGTGCATGCTTCGTATGCTTCCTTGAAGTATGGATCACCATTGTACATTTCCTCAAGGTGTTCAAACCCTAAGGTCTTTACCTGAAATTCCTGTAGAGTCAAACATCTCCTTCTCAATGCATCAAAAACTTTGTTAGCATTCCCAACAATATGTTTTATGAAAAAAGTAAAATTTTGCATATACTCAATTCACTTCGCATGCCTCTGATTCAATTTTTCCTGTCTGGTTATGAATTGTAAAGCTTGGTTATCATAATACAAGACAAATTCTTGTGGGACAAGGTAATGTCTCCATTTATTTAGGGCTTGGATTATGGCATAAAACTCCTTGTCATAGGTGGAGTATTTTCTATTAGTATCATTCAGCTTCTCACTGAAGTAAGAAACAGGTCTATTGTCCTGGCTCAAAACTCCTCCAATTGCAACGCCACTTGCATCACACCTTACCTGAAACGTCTACTCAAAATTTGGCAAGACCAGAATTGGTCGCTCCGTTACTTTCTCCTTCAATATATTGAATATCTTCTCGGCCTCCTCTATTCATTTAAAAGAGTTGTGCCTCTTCTTCACTATATCCATCATTGGTGCACAAATTCCATCGAAATCTCTAATGAACTTCCTATAGAAACTCGCTAATCCATGGAATCTTCTTACCTCAAACATGCTCCTTGGTGACGACAATTCTTTGATTTCTTTTACCTTCTCTGGATCCATCTTCAGTTCGTTGGAAGAGATCACAAAACCCAAGTAAATGAGTTATGTCTTCATAAAAGAGGACTTCTTCAGGTTTTTCAACAACTTCTCCTTCTGTAGTCTCCTCATCACTAATGTCAGGTGCCTCAAATGTTCCTCTTTAGTCTTGTTAAAGATCAATATATCATCTAGATACACAACCATGAACTTGCCAATGAAATCTTTTAGTATTTCATTTATCAACCTCATAAAAGTACTCGGGGCATTGGTTAAGACAAATAGCATAAAAAGCCACTCATACAAACCTTCATTTGTCTTAAAGGTTGTCTTCCACTCATCACCTTCCCTCATTCTGATTTGGTGATATCCACTTTTCAAATCTATCTTACAAAATAAATTTTCTCCACTTAAAAGGTCCATCAAATCATCTATTCTTGGCAAAGGGAATCTATACCTGATAGTGATCTTATTTATGGCTCTAGAGTCTGTACACATTCTCCATCCTCCATCCTTCTTTGGGCTCAGCATAGTTGGCACTACGCATGGGCTCAAGCTCTCTCTGACCAAACCCTTGTCCAACAATTTCTGGACTTGGTTCTTCACCTCCTCATTCTCTCGAGGTGTCATTCTGTATGCTGCTCGGCAGACTTGATCCTGGTATCAAATCGATATGATGACTGATACTTCTGATGGGTGGCAATGAGGTAGGTAGCTCATCCACCACTATGTTAGCAAAATTATCCAATAATTATTGAACTTCTTCGGTAAAATCATCCATCGAAGTACTTGTAAGGACAACTCTAGGTTTCCTCACCACAACAAACTGCATCTCTTATTTCTTTTTAACTTCTTTCAGGAGTTCCTTCCCACTCATGAGGAGTATGCTTGTGTTGGCTTCCCCTTTCACTTTCTTCTCCTCAATTGGAAACAACATTTGTGTTCTACCATTCTTCTCCAAGGTGTATGTATTCTTCCTCCTATCATGAATGACATTCCTGTCAAATTGCCATGGTATTCCCAACAAAATGTGGCATACATCGATGGGAATTACATCACACACAATTTCATCTCTATATCCTCCTATCTCAAATTCAACCAAGCATTGTTTAGTAACCATTACCTGGTGTCCCTTTTGTAACCATGAGACTTTATATGGCTCTGGGTGTGCAGTTGTATCTAGCTCCAATTTCTCCACCATATCCATGGATACTAAGTTATTAGTACTCCCACTGTCAATTATCATCTTGCATACTCTATCTTTAGTCTTGCAAGCTATCCTTAATAGACTGTTCCTCTGTACTGGCCTTTTAACTTCTACCTCTGGTTTTAAGAGAACCTTTCTCATCATCGGGGATGTTCCATCCTCTGCTCCCTCTGCTTCAACATTATCTCTCCGTGCTTTCGAAATGTGAGCTTCTCCTCCTTCTTTCTTTTTCTCAGGGCATTCCCAAGACATGTGCCCTATCTTTCCACAAGAATAACATATTATTCCTCCTCTGCCTCTTCCTCTAGAAGAGTTTCTTCCACCACCCTATCTCCCTCGAGAAATCCCTTCTCTTTCCAAGTGACTGTGTGGAGTTTCAACCTTGTCCTTGGAATTATGCGCCTTGTCATGGGAAACTCCCTTGCCTTTGTTCGGTGTTGAGATTTTACCTCTACCTCGTTGGCTTTGTTTTCTGGCCAACTTCTCTTCTACCTTTAGAGCAAACTGATAAGAATCCTCCACTGTCCTTACCAACATCATGCTGAGCTGATCATGGATTTCGTATCTCAGGCCATTCATACACCTGGAAAATTTTTCTTCGTCCTGCTCTCTTTGTCCAACTCTGATGTTCATCTTGTAGAATGCCTCTGTGTATTATTTGACTATCATATGCTTCTGTCTCAGGTTCTGCAGCTTCCTAAACATATTGATCTGATAATATTTGGGCATGAATTTAGCCTTCAATTTGGCTACCATTCTATCCCAATTCTTTATCTTTTGTTTTCCTCTACTTCTCCTCTCAACCTGCAGTTCATCCCACCACAGTGCTGTATGTCGTTTAAGCCCAGTGAAAACATGTCTCACCCTTTTCTCCCCATCAACATCTTCATAATCGAAATATTTGTCCATGGAACTTGTCTAATCCAGAAGCTCTTCATCATCCAAATTTCCTTCATACATTGGGACCTCTATCTTGGCTCTAGATCTCAATCTAACAACTACTCTTAGCAAGTGTTCTTCGGTAATGTGTTCCCCTGCAGCTTCTTCGACTTCCAGATCTCCTCTCTCTGCATTGTTGACATCTCCAACATCAGGTGCTCTTCTCTACACTTCTTCCATTGCTTCCAACCTTGCACGAAGTTCTCACATATCTCTTTCTACAACGCAATTGGTTAAAGGTGGCTCCCCTCGTCTCCTTGGTGGCGTTTTGTTGATTGTCTCTTACACATAGAGTACAACATCAATTTCTTTTTCTCCTTCATCTGAAATCTACAGACGAAGATCAACTCTAATACCACTTGATGCAGACCCCCCTTCTCCCCTAAGGACTGTGTGACCTCCCGGTCTAGGATCAATCAGGAAATTGAGTTTGATTGACTCTTTTTCCCCTCAGGAACCTCAATTAACTAAATAGGCCACCTTCTTTTTAAGGCTCATGTTCTATGGAACTTGCGGGATTCTCCTTAACGCTTTAAAGCTTCAGCGTAATTAGGCACTAGCTCTCTCTTGGCTAAGCCCCCCTCCCTCATGTGACCGCTGGCAGTGAACATACGCTTAAATTAAAGGCGCATCGTGATTTCACGTTTCATGACTCTGGGAGTGCTGCTACCTTCATTCTCCCGATATCTGAAATGCCGATATTTTGGAGACCAATTTGACGATCCTGATTACCCCACAATCTGACAGCTTAGATATCATTGGGGTTTTGAATATCACGAGGCCAAAAGACTTTTCACCTCTGTTCTCCTAATAACCGAAGTCGTGATGGCACTGGATCAATGATCTAAATATCCCCTTTGATCAATGGTTCATATCATGTCTTGATTTCACGTTTCGCGAGTTCTCGCGACTAAACCTTTGATTCCTTCGAGTCATGAGTCAGCGAAATGTTGAGCTCCCACCATGTGTCCTCCTTGGTCATGGACAACCTCAATGATTTCAAAACGATCAACGACTATGATCTTTTTGCGATTTCAAGTTTCGCGAATCCTCACAACTCTGCTCTTTGACCTATCAAATCTGCGAGTTAGAAAAATGATGATCTCTCACCACGTGTCCTCCTTGACAACAGATGACTCTGATGATTTCAGAGTTTCGTGAGTCTGATTCTCCTGTACACTTTCAAATATTTAATGTTAGTACACTTTACTTTGATCAAACGGTTACGATCTTTAGGTGCTCAGATCGAACGATTGAGACCTTTTCTCCTATGCGCTTGCTCCTTGTTGTCTGGATGCTAATTGGATGGTCCAGATCTTCCTTCTGAGCTAAGTATTTGTTCAGAATTAGAAGATTTATGAAAGGATTTAAATGCTTCGACCTTTATCCTTCCTGCGATTCCATTTTTTGGATCTCGTTCTCACTTCTTGGAAATTGCTACTCCTCCTGAGATTGATATCTCCAAAGATTTTGATCTCCCAAGAACTTCTTGCTTTTCTAGAAAATTCATCAAAATCAGATCCAAAGGTTCTTGAAAATAATCCTTTCTCACCTTCCTGGAATTCTTCCACTCTCGTCCTTTGACATCTTTATGGAGTCACTTCGACTCTTCATCAGATTCCAGGTCTGTGCACTCCTTGCAATAGATATTTACACAAGATTCGAGTTCTTGTGACTACTGTGCAATCCTTGCGGCAACCTATTTATACTTCCTGAAAAGAAAGTATTATGCTATTTCTTCTGAGCTTTACAATTTGAAACAGACCCTGTCAACGCACTCCTTGCGGACTATGTGCACACCTTGCACCAGCTCACGAAGAAAAGCGATTTAAATTCTTATGCAAGAATTTCAAAGCTACATACACTCGTAGCAAGATTCATTCATTCTTGAAAAGATTTAGACAACAACAGAGAAATTGAAAACACTATTCACACCATACATTGGATCAATTTTTCTTTGTTATCTTCATTCAAAATCAAGAAAATGGTTACAGCTAAAATCAAAGAAACAATTACTACTCTGAGATTCCTACTTGCTCATAATTCTTGTAAATACTCTTTTGGGCGTACAAAACCTCTCTTTATACAAAAGAAACAAACTAACTGCTATCTAATTGAGGTTACATTGAGACTATGGTTAAACTCCCAAGTCACGCGTGCTCATTATGTCTACACGCATGATCTTTCCTTTTAGCGATTTTCTATCAGTTTCAAAAGATTGCAGTACTAGCTAGTGTCCATGACTCCAGATTGGTCCTTAGGTGTTGATTTGTACTTCCACGTGTACCTACTGACGATGCTTCTGCATCAGATATTTATTGTGCTGATGGATAGACATTCTCCAGGTAGAGAATGGTTAGGCAAGACTGATTAATGATGGACATACATTCTCCCTGTGGAGAATGGTCCAAGTTGACAGATTGTTGATGTACCATGGACAACTATTCTTCTAGGACATATTTCTGGATTTGAATAATGGTATGTATCCATGAATTCATAGTAGTGACCAGAAGGAAAATGGTCTAGGACAGTCATTCTTCTAGGATGCATGTTCAAATTAGAAGAATAGTCATTGTAGCCCATGGCGTGGCTTCCAACATCTGTTGGAACAATTATTCTTCTAGGACATATGTTTGGATTAGAATAATAGTCTGTGTATCACTTTGTGGAGTGAGTGACTTATTCATCATCATGCCCGATTACTCAGATGGAGTATGGATTCAAGAGATGATGTAGTTGATGCTATTTGATGAAACTGATAGTGATAATGTTGCTCGTGAGTTGATCTACGTGATCATGAGATAGCATGTGTGGCTATGATGATGCTACCAATTGAATGGTCTATTTGTGCTCAATACCATTACCTTTAATACCTCCCTATCTAGGAGGGAGTGTTGATATTATGGTAGCTACAGTAGGTATTAACCTCCATGTGTAACCTTTGACAATACTAGAATATTTTGGGAAGCAAGAGAAACCCTAAAACATTGGATAATAACCCTAGGAAACAAGTCAACTCAAGAGAATATTTAATATTGAGTTATTAGCCTCCAGAAAGATAAGTTAGCCGAGTCAAGTGAGATAGAGCAGTATAAATAGAGGGTGCTATAGCTCATTTGTCACTCTCACTCTCACAACTACATAAGGACTAGTGGTGCAGAAGTTTGGAGAGGGAGTGCAGCTGCAACTGGGATTTTGGATTTTGGTTGGACTTTCTCTTGGTTATGGTTTGGAATTTCTGCTTGGTTTTTGGTTATTCTTTCTTGGTGTGATACCCTTGGAGAAATGTGCGATACCCTTGGTTGGATATTGGTCTGCTACTGGAATTATTCTGTCTGTCAAGGTTAAGGCACTGGGGGATTGTAACACCCTGTTTCCCCCAGTTTGTAAATATAACTGGACTGGCCAAGGACTATGGAAGACTCATAAGTATGAATATGTGAGGTAAATGGAGATTGAGGAAAAGTTCAATGAATGTGAATGATATTTTGAATTATTGTAGAACTGCTGAGAGGGGATGTGCAGAAAAAGAGACCACGATGGCGGTGGAAGGCACCTGAAAAGGTGGCGTCAACTTCCACCGAGAATTAAATACCGTATTTGGACTCCACTGGCCCAGAGAACCTAAAGCGGCTCGCTGGCCCTGAAATTTAATGCCTTGCAGGCTGGTAGGTTGATGGCTTGATGAGGGATGGGGAGGTGAACCGCCTGTCCGTAGAGCCATCATGACTGAACAGCGCGAGGGTAATCGTTCCACGCGCAACCTCGCGAGAGGATAAGGCGTATGGTAGAAGCGATTGAGGGGGAAGATGCGAGGGGAACTCTGGCATTACGCAGAGTGAGTGATAGCAAAGAGGAAGGATTGCAACCTTTGCTCCTGGTCAAAGGCAGACAGAGAGACGCAGCCTCAGAGCAATGTGGTCTCAGCTCAGGGGTGGCTAGTGGTAAATCCCTTGGGAGTCGCTGAGCCTACAGTTGGGTGGAAACGAGCACCCCTCTCAGCAGTTTCCCCATTTCTGGTGTTATTTTGGGATAAGTGTTTTACATAACTGTATCTTGAAATTTATAGAATGATGTATATATGTATATGATCATAGAACTGTCAAATTATGAATGATTTCTGTGTAAGAATGTATGTGCAGTGTTTGATGAGAATGAATAGATATATGTTCATAATAGAGGAAATCACGCATGACGTGCATGGATAAAGAAATCTTATTTGTGCCTAGATTGAACTAATTTAGGTTCCCAGCCCGTTCTCGGGAAGTTTCTTTCCCTTATCTGTCTCAAGGATACCCGGTACAGATCTCTTCACAGAGATTTCCTCCCTAGAAAGGTTCACAAAGGACCCAGAAAAGGGACTTGAACACACAAGTCTTAACAACCCTGGGCGAAGAGGAATGACCCTCTTGAAATCCCGAAGTAGCAGCGTAAGGATAAGTATGGATCAACGGATGAGATCTTGTCGGGGAACCTGTTGTCATTCACGATCGTTAAATCGAAGGAATGAGAGAGGGCATTAATTTCCTTAACCCTTTTTCCTCTATCTTCGTGAATAGCGAGGAGATCTGAGTCATAGACCCCCAGGATCCATGAGAGCATCTGGACCGTTGATTTTTCCATGTCCAAAGAGCAGTAGAAAAGGGCACGGCATCGGGACCAATCTGAATCGTCAAATCTGAACTAGAAATCCCGACAGTCGTTAGATATTTAGGGAGATAGATGAGGGTTAAGCCTCGTGAATAGGGGCAAAACGGATCTGAGATGTCCATCCGAGGAGGACAGGTGGCAGAGATCGAGGAACTCGTGAACTCGGAGGTTCGCGGGATGGGAGTCCAAAAGTTGGATGATCCGAGTCACGAGTGGCGAGGTTACGAAAGGATCCAAGCCGTCTATCTGAGGAGGACAGGTGGCAGAGATCGAGGAACTCGTGAACTCGGAGGTTCGCGAGATGGGAGTCCAAAAGTTGGATGATCCGAGTCACGAGTGGCGAGGTTACGAAAGGATCCAAGCCGTCCATCCAAGGAGGATAGGTGGAAGAGATCGAGGAACTCGTGAACTCAGAGGTTCGCGAGATGGGAGTCCAAAAGTTGGATGATCCAAGTCGCGAGTGGCGAGGTCACGAAAGGATCCGAGCCATCCATCCGAGGAGGACAGGTGGCAGAGATCGAGGAACTCATGAACTCGGAGGTTCGCGAGATGAGAGTCCAAAAGTTGGATGATCCAAGTCGCGAGTGGTGAGGTCACGAAAGGATCCGAGCCGTCCATCCGAGGAGGACAGGTGGCAGAGATCGAGAGATCTCGCGAACTCGGGAGTTTGCAGGGTGAATGCCCAAGTATTTGGTGTTAAAAGTCGCGAGGCGCGAGGACACGAAGCAACGAAGTGGCGAGAGGATCAGAGCCATCCATCCAAGGAGGACAGGTGGCAGAGATCCGGTGATCTCGTGAGCTTGGAGGTTTGCGGGGTAGGAGCCCAAAAATTGGACGTTCCAAGTCGCGAGTGGCGAAGCCATGAGAAGATCTGGACTGTCCATCTGAGGAGGACGGGTGGCAGAGATCCAGGGATCTCACTACCTCGGAGGCTCGCGGGGTAGGAGCCCAAAAATTGGACTCTCCAAGTCGCAAGTAGCGAAGTGCCGAGGGCCAAGCACGAGAGAACACATGGCAACACTTCAAGGTGGGGCCCATGTGATTGATGGGGGGACCCGCATTGCCTAGAGAAGGGATTCAATGTTCCGTTGTCTCCTCGTGTCTTGGGGATTCATGGGAGAAGGGCATGAAATCTCAACATTTGGACTTACGAAGTCCCAAGTAGCGAGAGTTCAACCATTGACCTCATTAAAGCGGCGAATAGTGAGAAGAGCTAGAGTTTAGCCTAGCCGACGGTCATGCATAGAGGACGTTGAGAGAAGGAAGCTATACCCATTTCGTGATCTCGGGTATCGACGATTTGTGAAGAAGGTTGGAGCTCCTTTGATTCACGACTCCCGAGGTCGCAAGTTGTGAAAGGCGCCTAGCTTATTTGGCCTGTGGTCCTAACCCACGATCACAGAGAGGCAAACAGAGAAGAACTAGGCCGCACTAGACCCCCGTAGGACTTCGGGGATTCTGTTCCTTGAGGAAGAATGAATTTTTTATTATTATTTAGGTAGTGGGTATGTTACAGGGATGGCCTTTGAGCCTGTGGTTGGGAGACAATATTGCTATATTTTCTATGGAAAAACGAGCTCATCCATTTATTTCTAACAAATCAGACATGTTCCCTACAACAATGCCTACAAATGACGAAAGAACCAAATCTACATGAGCAACCATAAAGGATTGATGAATCCAGAATTACAACACCTAAAATCGCATCTTGCACCATGAAGAATTCCAAACCACGAACTACACAACAAGTCTAAAATACACATTGACACCTCAAAACAAGGATCCCATAAAGAACTAAACATAACTATAACCACCACAGGCATCAATATAGAGCTGCAAAGACACTATTGCACTAGAGAAGCAATGATGCTCAACTTTGTCGTGGGCCAAAGCTACAAGTTAACTAATCCTCCTCCCAACAAAAATCTACCAAATGAATAAAAAAGAGGGTTAATGCAGTAAACATTTCATTTAATGGACCCTCAACTAGTGAGACATTAAAACCTCCTTCCCTATCACCAAAGGTCACACCATCCATTTTTATTATTTATTATTTATTTTTTCTTAATTTCTAAACCTCTTAGATGGGTGGATTTATTTAGTCACATCAATGAAATTTGCTAATCATAATTTAGATAAAGGTTTTAAAATTTTTAAAATTTATTTTAAAATTTATAAAAAACAAAATAAAAACTTTATAATTTAGATAAAGGTTTTTAAATATTTCAAATTTATAAAAGAAAACAAAAATAAAAACTTTAGAAAACCATGGAAATTGTTTTTGGAGCCCATGCTTCGTCACCAAAATTCAATGACCATTCACGACAAGGAGATTATGATAATGCCTTCGTTGACAAGGACTAATAAAGATACAAAAATAATCAAAAGAGTTTAAGGTAAATGTGATGGAATGCATAATCAAAAAGGGAATAAATAAGGTGAGAAAAAGGGGAGTAGAGGGATGAGATTAAGATTGGAAGGGGATGCATATTTTTGTTGGAAAAAAGACTTAGGAGGAGGAACAAGAGTTGGGATTACCTTTTTCAAAACTTTTGGGCATGTAAAAGAATTAAGAGATATTAGTATAACTACCGACGGATATGGTATATGGTAATGAGATGGTTGTTTACTGCATATTAGTTTGCAATTGATTGATCTCATATGCACATTATAACTATAGTTTAGAAAATAAGTTTTATTTTAAATTATTTATAAATTATTTTTTTGGATTATGATTGGTGGTTGTATTTGAAGTCTTATTCTAGCAACGACGGCTAAACTATTGGAAACAACGTCGTAGTATTCAATACATACAATGTTAGTAACATTATGTGGATGAATTAAACACGATCGAAATGATTAACCTCCTGTAATTGTCAGTATCATCTCTCCTGTCACTACAACCATTTACCCTCCTATAATTGTTAGTATCCTCTCTCATGTCACTACACTGTCATTTTAGCCGATGGCTCTCATCGTTGTAGTTGATGGCTCATCGTGCCCATTTGCATGCCCATCACCCTTTACTGTCACCACGTCACCACCTCCCCACCACCCTGCGATCAGATATACGCATTCACAAATATTTGTATGAGTTATTGATGTTGGTCGAGTTTCCAATATATCTTATTGGGGATTTCTATCTCTCCTATGGGTTTTGAGGGATATTAAATTATTGATTACTTGTCTAGTTCCCTAATCTATTTTATTATGTTTTTCTTCATTGTTATTTTCGTTTCAATGGAAGACGTCTATTATCCCCATTTTGGAGATTATGTCTTGAGGCTCTCAGGTTGCAGATATGGAGTGCCAAGATACTACATGACCAAAAATATCATTTTGCAGAGATGGAGACCCTTCTCACCACCATAGAGGTTGCATATTTGTAGATGACATCCACCGCACTAGTTGGCTTCCAGAAGGTAGTGGACCTTGCTCCATGAGGTACAAGTCGGTATTATGGTGAGCATCATTTGAATATTTGAGGCATTTAAGTATGTTGTATCTTAGACTATTTTAGATTTCATGATATATGCTTGGACATTATGTCTTTTTCCCTACTTCACCTTGGTGGTTGACATTATGCCCTAGTAATTGGTCTTCCTTGGCAATGGGTTTTCTACTAGTAAATCCCTTGAAGAGCCATCGTATCGTTCCCGACCATACTTATCACTGTCCATCACTATTTCCCCCAATTTCCATATCTCTTGGGATTTTAGGGTGTATTGACCCAAGAAGGGGTTGTCCCTCATTCTATAGGAAGAAGGGGTTGAAGGCCCAGATGGATTTATGTTAGGTAAAATATAAAATCCTATGTATGAACCTTCTATATGCTTCGCCCAGGGATCACCCAAGAAAGAAATGAAACACTTATATTTGAGAAAAGGGGGACCTAAAATAAATATGATTAAGAATGCTTAAAAGGATAGTTGGAGGATATGAGGTCTCATTACGAGCTGGCCTATCATGTCCATGGATATCTAGTGGTATGAAATTACCATCATMTCATCACCAAGCCAGGGTAATGGCTCTCAGTTGCATGGTTGAGAGAAAGGGGGTCTCATCAYGAGCTAKCCTTCTCATTTCCACTAGGTATCTATGGGTGACATTGTCATTATCTGAAAACCACGGCAGGGTAGTGGCCTTCAACTTGTCCTTAAATTATGAAATAAACAAAGAATGGAAAARTAATGGGCTTGGAAAAAATGCATTGGAAACRAAGGTACYGCACACCCTCTACAAAGGCACCCATGAATGAGACACTACAACCCCTTGTATGTCATGAACCCTATGCCCATTGAGTCTTGAACCTAGGGAAAGATCTACTCAATAGGACATCTCATCAACCCTCCCATATTTAAGCTTGAAAAGTCGCATAATGTATTTGAGCACTTAATTGTTTGACATAGTAATATTTGATGCACATGATTAGGTGGCTCATTTATTTATTGGATCCACTTATCATTATGTTATGAATTCAGATCCTTGGAAGTTTTTAGGGGCTTGATTCTTGATCATGAAGGAAGTTTTTGGGATGCTTGACATGTGGCTTTGGAAATCCTTTCTACACTCCTCCATCACCAATGACCTTCTCCTAGTGCCAAAACGTCCCCTAAAGGGTTGACTTCCATGTAACTAGGGATTTTTCTTTGTGCAAAAGTGAAATTAAAGTGAATTGTTTAATATTAATTTATAAAAGGGGAAAGATTAGGGTTGTTGGCCCCTAGTCTTTTGGTTTACCCTTAATTATGTGGACAAACTATCTTAGTGACATTTTGTATAGATAAGATATCATTATAACATAACTCTCCCTCTTGTGAGAAGTACTTGGTCTGAAATTTTCACTACACTTGAAGTATTTTTCCTTTTGTGCTATGGAATAATGCTTTTATGGCTATGGTTGTTGATGATGATGGTGCACTATCTCTTGGAGGTCAATTTTGATGTTGTGGAGGTTTACTTTGGCATGTTAAGAACTTTTTATTGAATGGTATGGTTTCTTTAACTTGTTATTATCATTTGTAATTCAAGTTGAGGTTGTTTTGGCCAAGGATAGATAGGGAGTATAATGATATACACCCCTATCCTAGTTTCCA
>JASDQU010948396.1:0-16444 GCA_032191745.1 Picea mariana
CCCCTTGTACCTGGAAGCCTTCCTCCCAATATTTGTCTGTATCGTCACCCGTTTTCCCAAAAAAATGAAATTGAGAAAATAGTCCAGAAACTCCTTAATACAAGCATTATCCGCCCTAGTACGAGCCCCTACTCTTCTCCTATGGTCATGGTCCTAAAGAAAAAATGTTCTTGGCGAATGTGTCCTGGCTTCCGTGCCCTCAACAAACTTACCATTAAAGACAAATCTCCCATTCCTGTCATTGATGATTGCAAAATTCAAGAAACCCAAGTCGAAGTCGTAGTGCATCACAGAGTTGAAATAAATCAAGAAGAAAGTAGAGAAACCTGTTTGGGAGTTTGATCATAGATTTAAGACCCTGACAAGTCATTTGAGTTTTCAGATTCTGGACGAACAAAATAAACCTCTTGAATGAATTGAGTGGCGCCCAATTCTTTACTAAACTTGATCTTCGTTCAGGCTACCACCACATATGTATGAAAGAGGCAGAGATTCCCAAGACTGCCTTTAGAACTCATGAGGACCACTATGAGTTTTTGGTCATGCCCTTTGGCTCGTGTAATGCCCCCTCCACCTTTCAAAGCCTCATGAGTCATGTCTTCTGTCCTTTTCTCCGTCATTTAGTCTTAGTTTTCTTTGATGATATCCTCATCTATAGCAAAACCTGGACAGACCATCTTGCTCATGTGGATCGAGTTCTCCATCTACTCTCTCGGCACCAACTTTTCCTGAAATAGTCTAAATGTGCTTTTGGCGCCTCAGAAGTCGAGTACTTGGGTCATCTGGTTGGCAAGGACGACGTCAGGGTGGATCCTAAAAAGATTGAAGCTATGCAAGACTGGCCTCACCCAAAGACTCTCAAAATCTTGCGTGGATTTCTGGGCTTAAGAGGTTATTATTGCAAGTTTGTTAAGAATTATGGAAAGATTGCAGCACCTCTCACTGCACTCCTAAAAAAGAACTCTTTCACTTGGACTTCAGCCGCTGCTCAAGATTTTCAAACCTTGAAGATGGCCATGTGCACCACTCCAGTCTTGGCCCTTCCTGGTTTCACAAAGACTTTTGTCTTGGAATGTGACGCTTCAAGGAAAGGAATTGGTGTTGTCCTTATGCAAGAGGGTCGGCCTTTGACCTTTACCAACAAGCAACTGTCTGAAAGAAATCTGGGCAAATCAATCTAAGACAAGGAAATGTTGGTTATTCTGCATGTCGTTGATCTGTGGCGCCCTTATCTATTGGGGCAATGCTTCCGAATTAATACAGACCATCAAAACCTCAAGTATTTTCTAGAACAACGCATTTCCTCCCTGGAAAAACAAAAATGGGTGACTAAGCTCTATGGATATGATTATGAGATCATTTACAAGAAAGTAAAAGATAATGTGGTTGCGGATGCACTTTCCTGAAAATATGAAGATGAAGGATCCATTTTTTTCTCTTTCCTTCATTGTACCAGATTGGCTCCAAGCCATTCGTCAATCATGGATACAAGATCCCAAAAGTTCGCAGTTGATCCAACAATTGCAGTCCAATGCTCCAGCCTCCCCAGGGTACTCTTGGCTCCATGATGAGCTTTGATACAAAGGTCGTTTGTATTTAAGTAAACAATCAAAAATTAAATCCACGATACTCTCTGAACTTCATGCTACATCCACAGCGGGGCACTCCGGGTTTACCAAAACCTATGACAGGTTCAAACGTTGTTTTCTGGGATAGTATAAAACAAGACATTCGTAATTTTGTCGTTGAATTTGATGTATGTCAACACAACAAGGCAGAAGCAGTCAAATCTTTGGGCACACTACAACCGCTTCCAATTCCAGCTGCTATTTGGAGGGACATCTCTATGGATTTTATTACAGGCTTACCCAAATCGGGAAATAAATCAGTCATCATGGTGGTTGTTGATCACCTTTCCAAGTATGCTCATTTTTGCGCTCTTCAACACACATTTACAGCATCCACGGTGGCTCAACTTTTCATGGATCATGTCTTCAAGCTTCATGGCATGCCGCACTCTATTGTTTCTGATCGCAACCCAACTTTCACCTGCAATTTTTGGCAAGAACTATTCAAGCTACAAGGCACCCAATTGCATCTCAGCACAGCTTATCATCCTCAGACTGATGGTCAAACGGAAGTTGTTAACAAGTGTTTGGAAACATATTTGAGGTGTTTTGCCTTGAAAAAGCAAAATCGGTGGGCTCAATGGTTACCCCTATCTGAATGGTGGTACAACACTTCATATCATATAACTACACGCATGACTCCTTTTGAAGCAGTATATGGACATAAGCCACATTCAATTCTCTCATACTTACCTGGTGTCTCGAAGGTCCAGGCAGTTGACCAAACCCTTATAGTTCGAGAGGCTATTCTTCGTACCCTCAAAGAGAATTTGGTCATGGCACAGAACCACATGAAGAAACAAGCAGATCAAAGTCACTCTGAACGTCAATTTGTAGAAGGGGATCAGGTGTTTCTTCGACTGCAACCTTACAAGCAAAATTCCCTCAAGGCCGAGCATTGTCAGAAGCTAGCGCCCAAATTTTATGGTCCTTATAACATTCTCAAGCGTGTGGGACAAGTGGCCTATCAGTTAGCTTTGCCTAGTAATTCGAAGCTACATCATGTTTTCCATGTTTCATGCTTAAAGAAGGTGATTGGAACTAAGTGCCAAATTCAAACCAACCTTCTCGAGTTAGCCGAAGAAGGATCAATTTGGCTACAACCACAAGCAGTTTTGGACTAGAGTGAGCGTTGCCTAAGTCAGAGAACCATCAAGGAAGTGTTAGTCCAGTGGAAAGATACAACTCCAACAGATGCCACTTGGGAACCAACTACCATTCTGTAACAATTTCTACATCTCAAGCCTTGATGACAAGGCTGCTTTTAAGGGGGAGGACATGTTAGAGTCCTAACCTACACATAGGTAGAACAATATATTTGGATGTAATAAAGGTCAATATTAATAAAGCCTTGAAATAAAATAGAATAAGTCGAATGTAAGAAGACCTGATAGAAGCTTCTGCTTCTAGAAGGATCTTCCTCTAGATGCTTCTTTTGATAGACATGTTTAGTATAAATAGGAGTCGAGGGTATGAGAACCCTAGCTTGGATATTATTGTAATAGAGCTCTACTCGACTGGAGGTTGCCCCCTCGAAGAGGCCCGTGAACATTTCTCTTAGAATCAAAGTGTTATTTTTGTTGTTATTCTTATATCATTTCAGTGTTATTGTGGTGATTGTTCTGGTTATATTACTTTTATTCTGCCATTTCTAGCATTTTATTTCTATTCTGCATACTTTTATATCTGGTATATTACACTTTTCCACCCATGGACTTGCTCAATTTTACATACCTCTCTTCACTTCATTAAGTTATTAATTGGGAAGCACTACTTGACAATTCAAGACCACTATCCTCCAAATGGAATGCTACACTCTCCCATTTGCACTTGCACCTTGCTCCCACTACGCACTCTGATAATAGATACAATTTCCTTGCTTTTGGTATTTTCAAAAAAAAAATTTGTAGATCATATCTAAAAATTTCTTCTTTTTTCATTCCCATACTTTCACATAGATATGATTGACTCAACCATGAGTCACACCTCCTTTCATGATATCCTTCACAGAACACATTCCATTAGAGTGCTCCTCTGCTTATTAATCAATGCCTTGTTAAATAAGCTCCACATATTTTACTTTGCCAAACTACTGCACTTTAAATGTGCCCCTACACTTATTCATAGGAACCATAATGAGTTTCAATACTCTTCCTTACCTTTCAATCATCTCAGGCACATATCCCTATTAGTTGGAAGTGTTTCTCCAAAATTTGGCATTATTTGGAAAAATCCTTATATCAAGTAGTTACATGGTTAATGGAATCCAATTCCACTTCCCCCTGTAACCTTATGGAGAAACCCAATGCTCCCCTAGATAACTTAGACCTTCTAGCATTATACCTCATGTATTACCTTTCCAATGACCATACCCATGCTTCAATCCGATTCACGGGACAAAATTTATGTATTATTGAAATTCCCATCCTATTCAATGACATCCTTCAAGTCTATCAAAAACCTCCTTCCGATTCCTTGGGAAACTTTCATCTCAAACTAAATTTTGAGTGGATATCTATATTCTACTATCCAATAGATTTCCAAGGACTACTTCCTTGCTCAATTCTAAGCAACGAGCAAAAGGTTGTAGTAAATTGGATGTTGCCAATTTAACCCTTCTGTACACCTTTTCCCAAGTGCAAAATAATCTTAAACACTAACTTTGGCCGCCTGTAGAGGTAAATCCATTGAGAATCAAGAAAAAATTTCTACTTGACATAGATAATATTGCTAACACTGGTCTTACATCAACTCACATATTGTCAAATGGATGCCCCAGTCAAAAATTGCAACAATCTGGAAATGACAACTTTGTCCCTTTGCACTTTCACTTGACTTAGCAATTTGAACCCTGTTTATGCATCCCTACACCAAATCCTTTGGGATTTTGACATAATCTCAATTGGGTAATTCCATAACTATATTTTTAACAATCTGTCACAAGTTCACCCTTAACTAGGCTTCATACTTTTAGTTACAACTCACAAAAGTTTTGATTGTTTTACATTCTTATCCTTGTATGATATATGTGTCTTATTTCTCATCCTGCACATCGTTACTTACCCAGATCTCAATTCTAGATTATTGAATGTCTTCTATTGTTTAATAGCTTCCCATAGACTGCTCCTGTGCCCCAAACTGACTTCTCAGCGAGGAGTTATGCCCTCTTGAAGTAAATTGGTGCCAAAATTTTACCTTAATTGTTTTGGCTATAACTTTCTCATACGAGCTCTGTTTGACAAACAATTTAGCTTGTTGGAAAGCTCTCTTCGAAATATATCATTTTATAAGCAAAAACGAAAGGACACACATTTTCATACAAATTTGATTTTCTGAAATGTTATTTAGGCCCTAAAA
The DNA here is from genome assembly GCA_032191745.1 of Picea mariana. Taxonomy (NCBI): domain Eukaryota; kingdom Viridiplantae; phylum Streptophyta; class Pinopsida; order Pinales; family Pinaceae; genus Picea; species Picea mariana. The sequence continues at coordinate 4,986 of JASDQU010948396.1, forward strand.
AATGCCCTGCAAGACAAAGACCTTCAAAAACAGGATTGTTTATGAAAAAATTCACTAAATTGGTGTTGTTACAGTCCTTAGATCCAAACTATTGATCTCAAATTCAAAATTAATCCTAATTTTTTTATCTTCTTGGCATTTTCAAGCTTCTACTAGACCTTTGCAAGCCCGTCAGAACTCTTCTCGGAGCCTTCCCATCGAAAGTTTCAATTTTCTGGCTACGCAAATTCTCGAAAAACTGCAGTCCGGACACCATCGGATTCACTGTCAGAAACTTTCCAAATGAACGACTTAGTTTCAATCAGAGCATTCCTTCATCATCAAATATTTTCTCCATTGGATTCATATTCCACTCCGACTATACACTCTTCGCCAGATTTGATGGTACTCAAAGTCGGTCAATCAACGACTTCGATTACTTTAGAGTGTCCTCTTGCATGACGGTTAACTCCCACCTTCGCCGTCTCGCACTAAGAAATCAAGTGAGACCCATAGAGATATACGGCTACGATTAAATCTCGTTGTTTTCCTGATCCACAAACCTCATTCATCCTTGGAGTCCCTCCCATCATAGTTCACCCATTCTAGTGATCATACCACTCTGACAAACCTACTTCGATGACACTCCCTTCATCGAATCTAACAGTCTTGGGAGTCGTAAAATCAATGGCTATAATTTCGTTGGTGTCATTAACTCGCTTGAAGATTAAATTTCATGCCCTTGACCCTCTTCCTGCTTGACCATGTTGATTAAGGGAATTTTCCTATGTGACCATGGGTCATAATCACAATAGAGCAAGACCAAGTGAAAGAGACAACAGTCTCCCCTCAATAAGCACACAAAAACTAAACAAAATAACTACCTAAATTAGGAGAAAGTAGGGATATAGAGGAGAAAATAAGGTGCACCTTGTTCTCCCGTTTGATGTCGATCCCCTCTCTAATTTGTCGAAGAACTCTTGATCTTCTGTTGGAATTAGTTTGCAAGATAGAATACAAAACTAGGGTTGCGACGAAAGTAGTTATGTGATCAAAAGCATGTGTATGTTATATGTCATGTTCAAAGTAATCATAAAGATAAATGTACATTGAAGAGAAAATCTGGGGGAAAACAGACTCTTTTATTGTCAGCAAGTGGAAAAGGTAAGTTACAACCTTGTCCAACCTTAGGCACCATCTTGAAGCCAATTGTCCGAGTTCCTCCAAGAATCCTCAAGCATCAAATCAACCGATATTATTTTCTCTTAATGACTCAGATAGGGATAAGGAGACACCCACTAGACACATAAAATGAGAAAGAAGCTCTAGAAAAGGAGTTTCCAGACTAAAGGGGATGTTGCTCAGAGAATTATAGGGAAGGGAGGCTTGCTAGATGCTGGCAACATAAATTTGCAGCAAGGGACTTGTGTGTGTCTTCTTTATCCCTCTATGGTTGTTTTATATATTTCCAAAGAAGTTTGGGGAGTTGAATTTCGTTTTGTATGGGAAAGGGTCATTGGGAAATGAGCCCAACCGAAAAACTCACCCGAAAACACATGATTATTTTATTTTTCATCGAAAACAAGGGCATCCATAGGTTATAGTGAGGAAAGTCGCGGATGTCCGTGTGTTGCACTAGGAAAACCCGTGGATATGCTCTTAGGGCATGTTTTTTAAATGCTTTTTTAGAGGACCTTGAGGGAAAAGTCTAGCAAGCATTGGGAAAGAGTTAGGCCATGTCACAAATGCATAGGTGTGGCATTTTGTGCTATAACAGATGCCTCGTAATGTGTGAGGTCAAAAGGGAAAAATGATGGTCGAAATACATTATGAACTCTAAGAGGTGAGGATGCATCAAGGTATCCACAGAGGTTTCCGAACAACTGATCCAAAAAGAAATATTCGTCAGCAAAGATCAAGCAAGAGTTTTGTTTCCCAAGTCGGGCATACCCATGCTCAGGAGTGATAAAGCATGGCCATGAAAGCAAATACATTGTGGATCCATGGTGCATATGAAAGTATGACTAATGTCCATAGCCACGAACAATACACATTGGATCCGTGTAATAAATATGAAGTAGAAAGCATGGCCATGAAGAATATACAGTGGATCCATGTCAAAGTAGATCATAGCCACGAATAGATACACAATGGAGCTATTTCTCAAGATCAAGAATAGAGGATATCTGGAACGAAGAGAATGAACAAAATGATCCTCTGTAAGTACCAATGTCTGTGAGGTGGAATCATTTGAGTCAGGAAGGAGCACAAAAGAGGTGGTTCTCGTACTTCACCCGAACTATTCACAACGATCTGTCGTGGTACAAGTCTACACTATGTGAATAGATGAGCCAAAGTCGAACACAATGAGACATCTTTTGATTACCGGTCATTGAGGTATATCGTTAACAAAACCCATCGATAATGATAATGGGAGTCAAGGTACCATGGCACTATCTAACAAGTGTGAATGAATGCATTGGCGTCGAACACCTGGTAGAAACTCTCGAGAAAGGGACATTGATGTATTCCCATTGTCAATAGCAAGGGAACCTACCAATAATGACTGCAAGCCCCAAGGTACCAACCCTAACTCTAGATCCCTCTCCCAAAGCAAGATGTGTCGAAGTTGATTGGAGGGAACCCACTGGAAGGAAGGCATTAAGGCATCCTCCATCATCGAGCACGAGGGGTGGCGGAAGGCCAAAAATTTGGAAGAGATTGAACGAAGAGACCAATACTTGTGATGATGAGACCTGACTTGGGAAGGCCAACTTGCAAGGTCAAAGGCTAACTGCAGAATGGCCGACACAAGTTGAAAATTTTCCCTTGAACATAAGCATGACACATTATGTGAATTGGGCAACATGCCTTATAAAATGGGATACATCTATGACACAGGAGGCATCAACAAATGCTCCATATAGTTGGAAGAATAACCAATCGAGGGAGAAAAACTCAAAAATGAGAAAAAGTCTCCTAAAGCCATACTAAACCCAAAACGATGAGATACTGACTCAAGATTGTGCTTTGTTCAAGGGCGACAAGATTGTTGCCAACAAAAGAGATAGACGTTTTCCCATTCTTTTTGGTTTTTATTTTTATTTTTTTGTCTTTTTCATGTTATAGAAGCCCGAAAAAAGAATAAAACAATGCTTATTGTACAATGGAGGAAACAAGTGTCGCAGGAAATCAAACTAGTTCCAGAGCACAATGAACATACCTATGCTTAATGCAAGGAAGCATGTGCAGGATAAGGACACTCGGGGGATGTTCCCTCCAGGGATAATGTATCAAGTCGCAAGGGCACAAATTTCAAGGCTAGGAACTCATAGGAATGCATAGGCAATTGGTTCAACAACAACATGTTGAAGCCGACATTAGGCCTAAAAGCGTGAGCAATCAATATGAAGATGCATATATGACTCAAATTTGGGAAGTAAACTTTCCATAATGGTATTTTTCGTAAGTTTAGTCTCCAGGGCCTGAAAAATAATAAAATCATACCTAGGAGAACTCTTTTGGTCACAGTAGGGCCAGAGTATTCATTTTTTCGTACAAAGTCCAGCCGGTTTAGAAAAGGTTTAAAATTATACCAAAAGGACGCCTCTTCAAAACCTTTTTAATGAGTGTGATAGAGACAAGATCACTCGACTATCTGTTCATATTTAAGGAGTCTAAAAAGAGCTTAACTATAGACTCCCTTGTCCTTTTTCATAAATTTAGTGTGAAAAAGTATAAAACACAACTTAGGAGAACTCTTCTAGCCCGTAGAGTAGAGTATACTTTTTTAGTAATTAGTCCATTCAGTCCGAAAAAGGGGTAAACTTGTGTTGAATAGATGTTCCTTTAGGTCCATTTAATGAGTGTAAGAGGAACAAGGTCACTCGACAATCTTTTCAATTTTAAGGAGTCTGAAAATAGCTTAACTATGTACTTCGTGATGCCATTGTGAGCGACATATAAGGGAGGGATTCCCATGGGTAACGACCAGAATAAGAGTGAGTAAGAATGATGAAGTTCAAACACAAACTCATGCGAGGGCTAAGCAGGACTTTCAATCTTAAAAACAAACTTGCAACATGAACACCATAATACAAGGGGATTCTAGACTAGAGCGCTCATGGAAGGTAGGCTCTACCATTAACAAAATGATGCTTTTGAACAAAGAGAAAAGTGCCATCGCTTGTTAATGGGGTTGACCCTAGGTTTAAGCGGCGATGGCAATTGATATTGCAAAAATTAAGGTGAATGCATCCTACCCTAAATGCTAGTTTCAAGATCATTACCTATTAGAACAGATCGACATGGAAAAGGAAGGTACCAAAGAAAATGTCTCCAAAGTCCTGCATATAAGACCAAAAACACTTACCCAGAAGTTAATCAGTCCAATATAGAAACCTCTGATAAAGACAAGTAATAAGGGATACAAAACTTGAAAACAAGAAACCCTAAAAATACAATATGTACAGAGGACCACACAACCTTGCGGCTTATGCATTGAAGTGCTCCAGGTAGAGCCCATTGTTAGGCTCAAGCCAACGATTTTGTTGGTAACCAATCAATAAATCTTCCAGTTTAGAGGGAGGTCGAAGATCCATAATCATAGCTTCAAGGATGGCCTCATTTGAAGGCAAGTCAACATCCATGAAACCGGGGCCCAACAACTCACAAAGACTAGGGCTCAGGGTCTTACAGACAACAAGATCAGACTCAAGAGGAAACGTTAGATTACTCATGCCAATAGGGGGGAAGCAAGGGCTCCCATGCCCCCATCAGATAAAACACTTGATCAATTGTCGAGACCTTGTCTCGAGAAGGTGAACATAATTGTAAATGATCCTTCTCAAGAGAAATTGAACACTGAGGATAAGACACCACATAAATCACCCGTGGCGAGGAAGATTCTACTTGAACACTAGGAACACACAAGGGGGAGGCTTGAGTTAAAGCCGAACCGGGATGGTGATTATCAAATTAAAGTTGATCAATAGTGACAATGATTCCATTGTAAGGGAAATGCATCACATGAAAGAGTGTAGACACCACAACATTCATCGCATACACATAATCACGCCCAAGAAGCAAATTAAAGTCTAAAGGGTCTGGCACCACTAATAGATCAACTCATATAGTTTTCCCACCTAATGTGATAGACAACTAAGGAAGAACCCCCAGGCATTCGCTAGGTCTTCTGTTGAAATCCAACAACTCACTGGTAGTTCACACAAGCTTGGGAGAACCCAAAGCTTGCTAAGCCAGGGATGATAAAAGACTTGCAGAGGATCCTTCATCTACAATAGTTTGAGGAATGCCTTAATTATTAATTCCAACCATGATCTGGAAGGGTGTAGAAGAAGGAAGGTGAGGCTTTACAAGATCATTTCAATCAAAGGAAACCATCCTAAGACTTGGAGGGAGCATACTCAAAGAGAGTGGAATTCCCCCTTGCTCAGAAGGTATTGATCTGGAAATGATAAGGATATGGTCAGAAGACACATCACTCCCCAAGAGAAGAGTGGGATTGACTGAATATTGCATCGACGATGTCACTTCCTTAGACTTGTCACTCTTTAAGAGAAGAGTGGGATCGACCGAAGATTGCATCGACGCGACCACTTCCTCAACCACTGGTTGAATAGGATGCGATACAACATGGTCAAGAGATGCATCACCCCCAAAAACAAGAGTGGTGTTGGATGACGATTGCATCGACACGACTGCTTCATCAACCAAAGATTGAATAGATTGTTGGGAAATTGAAGATGACTTAGAACTAGAAGGGACTTCAGACAAGGACCATGTTCTTTGTACCGTGGAAATAACAGGGCACAAATGAGTAAGGTGATCACCTTTGAAAATTTTACAAGGGAACTTGGGCTTATGCCCTGTACATCTAGGCTTCTCAATAGTATCAGTTCCCTCAGCATGACTTGAAGTGGCCAATGGGTTTCCGCCAACATGACTAGTAGAGGCTAGTTGCATGTCTTCAACATGACTAGTAGAGGTTTGTGACAAGACTCCAACATGACTCGCAGAGGTTGGTGACCCGATGCCAGTATGACTAGCAGTGACTAGACTTTTTCTCCCAGCATGACTCGTAGAGGTTGTTGACGAAATGTCAGTATGACTTGCAATGACTGGGCTTGTGCTTCCAACATGACTATCAGAGGCTGGTTTCTTTCCCCCAACATGACTTGTAGAGGCCGGTGACAAGTCTCCAACATGACTCGCAGAGGTTGGTGAATTCTTTGTCTTCCTCTTCCTCTTCCTATTACTTTTAGACTTTTGGTTACTAGTACCCAGATTTTCACCAAAAGAGAGAGAAGGAGGAAAAGTAGACTTTATGGGTTTAGAATGTGAAGGATCAAAATCCTTACGATGCCCCTGGCATAAGGTGCTTATCTGAGAAGCGTCAATAGAATTTGGGACATTTAGAGTGGTCCACAACCAAACCTGTAGTCCTACATTCAACCCAGGAATGTTCAAAGTGGCCATCAAGGGGGAACCAACGTTTCCAAAGAAAGGAAAAGCACAAGAATCCCCTTGGGCAAGGGTCCCTTGATTGGTATCCTCGAGAAATTTGGCCATATTGTTCTTATACACAGGTTCGTCCCTTGCGGGATTGTTCATGTCCATAAAAGTCTCATGCATTGACTCTAGCAAACCAATGGTATAAAAACCCACGCCTTCTAGGAGGTGGCTCCATGCTTTCAATAGAAAGACCAAGGGTCCTTCCCGATCAGCATAACGGTTGGTCAACCACCCTAAATCAATGATCCAAAAGCAGTGACACTGAAACAACCTAAGGTCAACTACACAAAGCAACACTCCAAAAAATCCCTAAGAGAAACATCGCAAGCAAACAACTTTTCCAAATATTCAGCCTAGGTGGATGAGGTCATGATTCCAAAGCAAATGAAAAAGTGGAAAGAGACCTTCCAGATGAAGGCACGGGCTGATTAAGTTCTGTGGACCAATGAACGAAGGAGTGAGAAGCAGTTATCCTGACCTCCACTAACCAACCTTATCTGATGCAAGTACCCACGCTTCGTGGGGCACCCTCCAACAGCACTGAAAAGTGTGATATAAAATCTGCCCCAGGTACCACGACAAGCCCCTGAAGTCACCTCTAAGATCCCTAGGAAAAGCCACTAAGGTCACCAACTCGCAATCAACATCCGGAGGGTACAATCGACAATCGAGATTGAACATATGGGTAGGGTAACAAAGCCTGAAGCTTCGAAATCGATGCCTCACATGGAGATAAATGCACTAGCAAAATCCCCATTATACGACATCCCCACTACGCTTAATTAAGCTTCGGAGGGGCAATCTTCTCGACTCTCCTTCACATGACCTCGTGTTTAGCTCCCGTGTTAGAGGAGGCTCCTGGCTATACTTATACGAAAATTGGATTTGATACTCTCCCTAGCTCAGACTTCTATGTTTGTTTTGCGGCCTTGAAGAGTTATCTCTCAAATCCTAATCCAAGGCCCTAACCCTAAACTTGTTTGTGAACCCTAGAAACAAAGTCTACTACATTTTAAGTTTAGCATTCGTTTTAGTGGTTGCTTTTACTCAAGGGGTATGGAGGTGCAAATGATGTTGTTTGATACTCTTACAAAAATGAAACTTATAAGATCATTGGCAAATAAAACTTTACACTAATTCTTCAAATGAAAAAGAGTTTCACAAAGAAAATGCATGAACAATCCTTCAAACCAAAAGATGCAATCTTTTTTCCTTTCTCTGATGCAAAATGTACAATGCAACTTTCAAGGGAAAGAAAAGAAGCAAATAAAAGTATTTTGTTTTTCTTATTTTTCTTTTGAAATGCTTTTAATATGAGAAGAAAACGAAAACCTATGCTACCATCTTTTTCTTTTTCAAATAATAATGCAAAACAATGCAAAGAAAGAAAGAGACCTAACTAGCATAAAACTAAGTTTTTCATTTTCTTCCAATCAAAGCAAAACTAACAAAAGATGCTAAAAGAGACCGCAGAATACACGATTCAATTTTTTTTATCAAAATGCAAATCATTTTACTTAAAAATGCAAGCTAAAAATAAGCCAAGAATGTTAGGAAGCCAAGAGCAAGATATTTTTTAATCTGAAGGTTTTCACAAGCTTAGACACAATAAAACAAAACAATCACAAACTCAGGAAGCCTAGGATAACCTGGAGAAACCATAAATCTCCCAGAAACTGAAGAAAGAAAATTTTCACAAAATGCACAAAGGTTCGCGACTGTGTGAACTGAGACTCGCGGATGTTCACGGGTCATACACAACAAAAGTGCGGATATCTGCAACTAATATCGCATAAAAGTGCGGCTAACTCTGTAAAATTGGAAAAATAAAAAGGACTTCAAACAGGGAGACTCCCATAAACTTATGGAAAAGTTTCCAGATAATAAAAGCTTTGCAACAAAGCTTGGAAAACATGAAAACTCACAGAAATAAAAAAGGACACACAAGCCACCCTACAACCAACCCAAACCAGAAGAACCCCCAGTGGAATTGCCAATTCTGATTAAGGGATTTCTCCCCTGTGATCATGGGCCATAATCACAACAGAGCAAGACCAAGTGAAAGAGACAAGAATTTCCCCTCAATGACAAGCACACAAAAACTAAAGAAAATAACTACCTAAATTAGGATAAAGTAGGGATAGGGAGGAGTAAAGAAGGTGCACCTTGTTCTCCCGTTTGATGTCGATCGCCACTCCAATTCATTGAAGAACTCCTGATCTTCTGCTGGAATCAACCTGCAAGATAGATACAAAACTAGGGTTGTGACGAAAGTAGTTATATGATCAAAAGCATGTGCATGTTATATGTCATATTCAAAGTAAGCATAAAGATAAATGTACATTGAAGACAAAATCTGGGGGAAAACAAACTCTTTTATTATCAACAAGTGGAAAAGGTAAGTTACAACCTTGTCCAGCCTTAGGCATTGTCTTGAAGCCAACTATCTGGGTTCCTCCGGGAATCCTCAAGCATCAACTCAACCAATATATCTTCACTCGATGACTCAGATAGGGATAAGGAGACACCCAATAGATACATAAAATGAGAAAGAAGCTTTGGAAAAGGAGTTTCCAGACTAAAGGGGATGTTTCTCAGAGAATTATAGGTAAGGGAGGCTTGCTAGATGTTGGTAGCATAACTTTTCACCAAGGGACTTGTGCGTGTCCTCCTTAGTCCTCTATGGTTGTTTTATATCTTCCCAAAGAGGTTTGGGGAGTTGAATTCTGCTGTGCACGGGCAAGGGTCATTGGGAAACAAGCCCAATCGAAAAACTCTCCCAAAAACACGGGATTATTTTATTTTTCACCAAAAATGAAGGCATCCGCATGTTGCACTAGGAAAACCCACAGATATGTCCTTAGGACATGTTTTTTAAATGATTTTTGAGAGGACCTTTAGGGAAAAGTCTAGCAAGCATTGGGAAAGGGTTAGGCCATGGCACAAATGCATAGGTGTGGCATTTTGTGCTATAACACACATGGAGCCCACGACAGATCAATGATTGTTGTTTCATCATGACCACCCCCGGTCAGTGGTCTAGATTATTCCTCGAAGTTCCTCCCGTCGGAGTCCAACGACTATCATTGACCGAGGTTACTCTCCGACTAATCGACAACTCTTGTTCTCTCTCATAGTTCCTCCCACCAGAGTGCGTCTTCTCAGGGGCCACAACTTACTCCAATCAACACCTCTTCGATGGATGGCTCAAATCTATGTGTTGTACCGAATTCAATGACTGCAATTTAAGGTGATGACCTAAGGGCTATTTCTCCCAATTGGGTGCACTCTTGCCCCATTCACAAAACAACTGTCAACACGCATCATCTCACGGGACACGCTATCTGCCAAACAAGCATTCCTCCTCAACATGACGTCATCGTGATGTTACTCACCCTTTTTTCCTTGCTAAAGTGGGACCCCACATCGTTCTATGATTGAAATTACTTACCGTCTACCTTTGATCTATGGTCCAAGTTACCTCTTAGAGCCTTCGCCATCAGAGTGCCTCTTGTTGGTTGTGGAGCCTGATTATCTTCCTGATTCAGAGGTCCTTGCTTTTAGCCGTGTTTATACCCCATGAAGTATTTACACCCCAGAAGTATGTACACTCTTCCACGCGGGGGAGTGTAGAGGGGGAGTGCCTTGTAAATGTATATTGTAATTTCATTGTAAATCTGGACCGTTCATTATAAGGTCGCAGATCTAACGGTAGAGATTATGTTATGGTTTTTTGCCCTAGAAGGCAACCCTCTTTTATGAAGGAAATGTATTGCGGCTATGGTTGATCGTGAATATTGTATTCTGAGATAGGAGACTGTGAGAGAAAGAAGAGGAAGTTACAGTGGGTTTGTTGTAGGTTGTATCCCTTCATATGCCGGATAATAATAAAGGAAGGACTTGGCAATTTCTCTGGTGGATGTAGCCCACACTGGGTGAACCACGCAAGTCTTTTGTCTCTATTGTATAGTGTATCTTCTGTGTTTTTTTTTTCCGCATTTGTTTTATTTTATTGCTCCACGATCCTATTTTTCTAACAACTGGTATCAGAGTGAAAGGTAACTCATAGGAAAAGAGGGTTCCTGGTTTGAGTGGGAGCAATGTCGGAAGATGGAAAGTTTAGGGTCGAGAAATTTAATGGCCAAAACTACCAGTTGTGGAAGATGCAGATGGAAGATTATTTATATCAGAAGGATCTATTCCTACCATTGGGTGGAGTAGCAAAGAAGTCGACGGCCATGAAGGATGAAGAATGGGAGAATCTTGACAGAAAGGATCTAGGAACGATATGATTGAGCCTAGCAGCGTCGGTGGCTTTCAATATTTCCAAAGAAAAGACAACGAAGGGTTCGATGGACGCATTGGCCAAATTGTATGAAAAACCCTCAGTGTCCAATAAGGTATTTCTAATGAAGAGATTATTTAATATGAAGATGTCAGAAGGAGGGTCTGTTGCAGATCATTTAAATGAATTTAATACGGTTACTAATCAACTAAGTTCTATAAAAGTGGACTTTGATGATGAGGTCAGGGCTCTTCTAATCTTGTGCTCATTGACAGAAAGCTAGAACAGCTTGGTCGTGGCTATAAGTAACTCTGTCTCTGGTTCAAATACTTTAAAATTTGATGATGTTGTTGGTGTTATCCTTAGTGAGGAAATGCGACAGAAAAGCACATGTGAGACATAAGGTAATGCATTGAACATGGAGAACAGGGGAAGACAAAAGGATAGAGGAAAGGGCTCAAGGAACTGCGGGAATTCTAGGAAGGGCAGATTCAAATCCAGACTTGGAAAGATAGAGTGTTGGAATTGTGGGAAGAAAGGACATCTGAAGAAAGATTGCAGAGCTCCAAAGAAACAAAGAGATGGACAACAGGAGAGAAATCAGGAAGCAAATGTAACAGGTGATGTGTTACAAGATGCTTTGATTCTTTCTGTAGATAAT
>JASDQU010948396.1:18635-40346 GCA_032191745.1 Picea mariana
ATGATCAATCACACTGGATCTCCATGGCTTCCAGTGCCACTAACAAGTCTTTCTAGAGAGTCGAGGCCTACTTGGGATTTGATACCATATGTAAAAACCAAGCATAGTGAGAGAAGTAAAACAAACATAAAGCAAGCACACAATAAACATTGACAATTTACCTTGGAAACCCTTTGTTGGGAAAACCAACCACAAATATATATTTATTAATCCCTTGGCTAATCCGTCCAAGCCATGGCCAAAGAGGGCACACTGGTCACTCAGGGTAGTTTATAATGGAGTGTGCCAAGCCTTTAAATAGACTTCATCACAAGTAAATACCATGGCCTCATAAACCATGAATGATAATCCCATCATTTACCTAATCAAGGTTAATGTAATCCACTCTTGACTTCATCAATATTAACCTAACATTTTGAACCTAGTCAGGTTTATGATCTTTAGTAACCTATAGCTTTGTTTTGCGAGGCCCATGGACCTCACAACCCCAGGTTGCAGGCTTGATACCCTAAAACCTAACCTTGTGATCTTTGTGCACCTTGCACCTTGACTTGCAGCCTTGCATTAAAATTCTCAATAGACAATATAATCCAATGTCATAGTATTTACTTAATTGCAACATGAACTTTGAAGTATTGGAATTTTTACTAATAAGGTTTTTCTAATTACATGTTAAACATGAAAATACACATTGAGTAAAAATTACAATAATACTCGTCTTCACATATATAGTTTAGATTGTGTGCCTAGTTTTGGTAGTGATTATTTAGTTCGACTTCTTTTGGGATTTTTATGCTTGAGTTACCACTAACACAACACAATATTGTACTTACATCAAACAATATGAGAAAACAACTTTTAACTAGAAGGAAGGAAGAGAGAGATTTAATAGTCATAGAAACTATTCCAAATTGTTCAAGATATGCATATGCATACATCTACTTCTAAAATGCATGCATTGGGTTTGGAATCAAGTGCATTTGTAATGCACTTGGGTATGGTATGTAACTCCCTACCCTATTAAGGGACTTGAGATCTGTCCCTCAACAAGATTCATCGTATGTTTCTTATATGAGGATGTTTCCAATGTTATTATAGTATGCATTAACAACTAGTTATTAAAGGATAAAGTATACAATATCTTATTAACGTCCAATAAGACCAACTTGGTTTGTTGCACATATGTTAAACTCCTTTATTAAGAGAGAGAAAAACCAACCTTTGGAGATCAAATACCTTTGTGCTCACACACACAAAGGCTTTACATCCACTGAAATTTAAACCTACATTGTTTGTATGACAATACCCCATCCCAACTACTAAAGTGCAATCCATAACCACACTTTACCTATTATACAACCCCTTTAATGAAAGCAATGTATTTATGTAGCATCTTTCCTTCTTCAATTAGTTATTTCACATTCAACAATGAAAAAATAGGATTTTTCATTAAAAATGGTTAAGTTTATCCACTTATTAAGTTATAACTTACTCCAACTTATAATGAAAATCAAAACCCACCCCAATATGTAGGTTACGAGCAATTTGCGTCTAGCTAAGTGAAGCTTAAAGTAACTAAGGTTTGAATTAGATATGTAGGGAGAATGAGTTCCAACTTCCACCAAGAAAACCCCTCACAAGTATCGAAGCCCTCAGTACCACAAGTAAAACCGTAACCAAGTATAAAAGCGCCCCCACGGTGCACTTCCCTATTATTTTATTAAATCATCCTAACTACTTAGCTTTCGATGTTAATATTATTATTAAAAATAGCTTAATAACTCTCAGACTAGGCTCTTCCTTCCCGGTCTAAAGACACTGAAATGTAATCCACAAAACAGTTGATCGTCTGTTTTCGCTGTACAACTGCACCGGATGTCTCGAGTTTTCCGGAGATCTTTGCATAAAACCGTGCATTACATGTTTAAGGAATTCGGAGTTTGACGGATTTGTGTGATTGCAAGGCACACACAGGCTTCCCACTCCCCTCAAATTCTTCACGTTCTATGCAGTCTACACCGCATAGATGCATTTGGAATTTGGGTTCAGGGTTTAACTCAACACACGCGAAGTGGGTAAGAAAGAAATCTGCGAAATCTGTTGTGGGCAGTGGAGGTGGGTTTTGCACGTATCTAAACCTTTGGAGGGCAATCGACTTGAATTAAAGAAGAAATATGCCCCAGGAGTCGGTTACGAATCGTTACATGACAAAGCTTGGGATGTCCCCCCAGCAAATCAGTTGGGACGAGTCTCTCACATTCGACGAGGTTGCCAAATTCTTCTCGGTCCCCATTGCAGAAGCTGCTAACATCTTAGGTATGAATTCTCTTTGCTTTTATCAATTAATTCATTCATTTGCATATCGCAACTACACGTAAAAATCTGTTAATTTCCATTCATCTACTTCACATCCAGTCGTTCATATGGATGAATAGGTGCAACTCCTCTGGTTGAATATTTATCTAACAATGTACAAGGGATCAAATTTGGTAGAGCATGAGAAACTCATGTCCAGAGATTATTTATTTTAATAAACGTGTGGGATTTTTTTTTTTCGGTTCGATGGTAAAGTGGTGGAGTTTCATATCCCTCGCCAAGGTTCAAATTCCCCACATAAGCGCCTTCAAGCCAGCCATTTTTGTAGTCGGGGCGAGGTGGAAGTCTTGCGCGAATTTGCAAAATACATACCCCACCTGCTTCATTTTAGCCAAAGGGTTTCTTTCAAGCATTTAAGATCTGCTTTGTTCCATTGTAATACTCCCACATTAAGGAAGGGTACACTTGCCAAGCATCTTGTAAAAAAAACTGTAAAATGGAAAAGAATACTGTTCCAAAATAATGACAGAAGAAATATTAAAATACTAATTTTTTAAAAAGGGCAAAGTAAATTGGTCAATCAAATGTCAGAGAGTCCCAGTTTTACAAAACACTTAAGTTAAGTTCGTTGCAATGATCGTTGTATTTATAAATTATGATTATAAGTAGGATAATTTGTACACAAGCTTTGGGGTCAAATTCACTAATAGTTTTGGATATCTAGTAGAACAAAATCTCTTGTCTAACCTAGTATGGCGAAAGGAATCTATTTCATCAAAATCATCAAGGCCTTGCACTTATTGGACATTTGTCCAGCCTATTCACAAGACACTATTTGGACATTTGTCCAGCCTATTGCTGGCTGTAGCGTACTTGAAAGCAAATCATTTAGTCTTGGTGAGGCCAGGACTTCCCTGCAGGCCTTACCAGCTCTAGTCATCCCACCTTTCCCTCTCACCTTTCTTCATCTCTTCCCCCTTACCTTCTTCATTTCAAGTTTGTGGTGAAATTGCTACGCTTGTCCTTACTTATCCTTAATGTACCACGTTGGTTCTTTTATTCTTCTCCTTGGGTAAACCTTAGTTAAGATCCATATCAACACAAATTCAGGCACATGTAGTCATGGCCTCATCTTTGTAAATATCTTTAATAAAGATAAATATATGGATAAGATAAAGATAAATATATCTTTAATTTCATTAATGTCTAACTAATGATCACAAAAGTAGGTTCATGAGAGTAAAAGTGGTATAGCCAGTCTAAATACAAGGCAGGAGTGCAGATCAATACTGAAAGCAGAAAAAGTGGGAGTGTGAAAGCAACTCCTAGATCAATTCTAAAAGCAGAAAAAGCGAGAGTGTGAAAGCAACTCATAGATCAATACTGAAAGTAGAAAAGACAGGGAACTAAGTGTCTAACTAAAAGCTAAGATATAGAAGAAGATGCAAGTACAATGAAGCCTCAAAGTGAAACAAAAGAGAGGATGTCAAGGTGTTAGAAATTGGGGAAAAACAAGGAAACCAATAGTACTTTTTAATTCTGTTCATTAGATCAACATATTTAAGCAAAGATATAAGCAGATCTGAATTAAATTCTGAGTATAAACAAAATTTCTGAGTGAAAAGACAAACCTCAAGCTTACCTCCTGATCTATGAAAGATGTACCTGTCACATGTGTGGATGTAAACCTTTAGAATATGCTCAGAAATAGTTTTAGGTTCATGGATTAAACCTCTAGGGCTTGATCTCTGTCATAAAGACTTAGGGACAGTTTTGCCAAGGTAAAGACCATCACAAGACAACTGCAGCAAGTACCCCACAAGAAGGGACAGCAAGGTATTGACCATAGCTGATAAAACAATAGCAGGTACCCCACAAGAAGGGACAGAAAGAACACCACAAGAAGGGACAGCAAGAACACCACAAAAAGGGGACAGCCAGATCTCCAAAAACTGAGACAGCAAACTCTTCATAGCAGGGATAGCAAAACCCTTCAATAAGGAGACAGTAAAACACTTCATGAAGGGGACAGCAAACCCTCCATAACAGGGATAGCAAAACATAGCAAAACCCTTCAATAAGGAGACAGTAAAACACTTCATGAAGGAGACAGCAAACCCTCCATAACTGGGATAGCAAAACATAGCAAAACCCTTCAATAAGGAGACCGTAAAACACTCCACAACAGAGGTAGATAGTACAGGGATAAAACACCCACAAGAAGGACAACAGGGAGAAGAACACCCACTGGATCTTTAGCAAGAAGATAATCATCCATAGGAGCTTTAGCACAAGTAACAACAGTCAATAGAAGAGGCTGCTGCACCTTCCCTTTAGATCCGTGGCCCTCTAAAACTGTTCTGGCAGCCAAGAAGAGAGGCCGCGGCACCTTCCCTCAGGTCTGTGGCTCTCTTAAGCAGACTGACATCTAATGGAGAGGATAAGCAGCAAGTTAGGGGGTCCGGCCCTCATCTCCAGCAAACAAGAATTTCCAGAAGTAACTCCCAGCCAAACGGTGTCCAAGTAAAATACTTCAGATCTGAAAAGAGAGTCCAAAGAGGAGGCCGCACCATCACCAATAGAGAACAACTGAGGTAGCCGCAGCAAATAGGAGAGTCAGGAGTGAGTGAATGATCAAATGCTAGAGGGTAGGGTTTTATTTATAGTTAGGGAGAGGGGTTAGGGAAAATATAATTATAATTAAATATTGACATTTAATTAATATAAATATTAATTAAAATGTCGATTAATATTAATATAAATTACAAAAACCCTAATCACATAATAAAACCCAATCACATAAAGCAAATCTCCAATCACATAAAACAAGAGGGAAATCAAAACAACAAAGGGGTACCTTTTAAGACAAAGTCAAGGGGGGGTCCATAATGGCAAAACATGTCCACATGAGTCACATGATGACCTATAAACTTTATCATCACTGCATAAGAGGGTACATCAACAATGTGGTCATGTCCATTTCCATAGGCACTCCTAGGTCTTATGGACCATCCCGGGAGAGAGGAAGAGGATCACACATCAACACATCTTGGTATTTCACCAAGAGGGTACATCAACAATGTGGTCATGTCTATCTCCATAGGCACTCCTAGGTCTTATGGACCATCCCGGGAGAGAGGAAGAGGATCACACATCAACACATCTTGGTATTTCACCAAGATCTACCTGGTCCAAGACCAGGTTGCCCCATAACACATCTGGGGGCCCTAGAACACATCTAGGGTCTTATCCACCAATGTACAAGACCAATGATCAACCTATGCATTAAGAAAGGGTTCCCTGGAACACATCTAGGGGCCCTAGACTCATCTAGGGATTTACATCAACCACCAAGGAACATATCCAAGGATCAATCCAAGCACCGGGCAAGGATTCCCTGGAACACATCCAGGGGCCCTAGACACATCTAGGGACTTACTGCTTGGTCCAAGACCAAGAACCCCAGTCATATACTAGGGGTCCTCACTAGGGTCTTTTGCCATGGCTCCCATTGCTTGGTCTCATACCAAGAAACCCCAAGAGTGTGCTGGGGCCCTAGTCCACAGCTAGGGTTTTTTCCATTCTCCGGATAATGGCTCTTGCAGCTGCATTAATTTCAACACAAGGTCTGCTAGACTTGGAGCTGGTTTTGGAGGATGAGTGAGGGGTCTATTATACTCAGATCCATATCTTAGTCATCCATAATTGTGAAGGGGTCATTGCACTCATGGATGATGTCCTATGGGGAGTGGTTGGCGTTGAGAGGGCCTAGTTGTATGATCTTAGGGGGAACAAAAGGGTGAGGAAGTCTAACTCTCCCAACATCCAAGGTAGTGGAAAAGAAGAAACTCTTGATAGAAGCCTAGTTGCTCAATCGGACTTGAGAGGTGGTGTGTTGGAGGGGGGTGGGAGCTCAGCTCCGTGGCCACCTAGAATTGGCTGGTTTGTTGTGCTGGTTGTGTACGCCCTATGTCTAGGAGCAATGATTCCTCGTGGGTCTTGAGGAGGTCGGTTAACCCTCAAGGGGAGGGGGTTGAGATTAAGAGGTAATGCAAGGTTGCATTTATATGGAATTTGACGTCTCATCGATTTCAACTTGCTTGTTGCACCAAATAGATGAGACAACTTCGAAGTATGAAGTAATCTGCTTGGAGGCTGTTAGAATTTAAGGGAAAACTAGAACAAATATATTCTTTTTCAATTTATTCACTACAGTAGATATAGATTAGCAACCAAAACAAATTTTCTGAAGTAGATCAAACACATAAATAGTATAATAGATCTGAACATGTAGAAAACAATCTAAGCTAGATTTGAGTATGAGCAGATATGATCATTAACAATAAAATAATTCTAAATATTAACATAAATAGATCTGATAATTAACAAAGCAAGAAACTGAACATTACCTTGATTAAAGACAAAGAACAAATTTACCTTAGAAGCTTGTTGCTGACCTCTTTTCTGTATGCTCAGAAAAAGCTAATAATGGTCATGGATCAAACCCTCAAGGGTTTGATCTCATCATGATCTATGTGGACAGTTTTGCCAAGAAGAATTCATAGACCAATCAGCATGCTTAATATCAAGTAGGGTTGATAAAAAAACCCAAAGATCAAAACTCAAGGCTGAGATAAAACCCAAACAACTCAATCAAAATCTGCCCAAAACTTATAGGACTGCTGTAGCAAAAATGCAGCCTAAGACAACAGATTTAGGGCTGTCATAACAGGCCCTAAATGCTGTAGATGATAAGGGACAGCAACAACATGAGAAGGGTACCAGCCGCAGCTAAGGAGAGGGCAGTGATAGGCTAGAGAAGAGCAGCGACAACCTAGGAAGGCTGGAGGAGAAGAGAAGGGGGGGCCGTGGCACCTGTAGCAGCAGGGAGAGAGGGCCACACCTAGCTGTAGCAGCAAAGGAAGAGGGATGTACCACAAAAGAAACCAGCTGTACCTCACACTAGCACAAGGAGTCTTCAAACCAGCAAGGGGAGGAAAACACAAGGAGGCCGTACCCTCAAACATCAATAGGAGAACCTTTCAAGTAGACTGAACCAAAAACTGAACTGTACAAGAGTAGGCCGCACCAAAATTCAGACCAAGGAAAGTGAGTGTGAGAAATAATGTATGTGAATGAGAGAGAGGTGAGGTTCCTTTTATAGTTTAGGAAGGTGTTATATTTTTAGGGAAAGAGAAAACAATAATAACTTTTCGAAATTTGATCACTACTGTACATATAGATCAACACTTAAAACAAAATTCTGAATTAGATGAAATACTGAAAATACAAATCTGAACATGCTAGAGAGAACAGATTTTAACTAGGATTGATCATGAACAGAAAATAACATTTCTGAATATTAACTTAGACTAGAAACATAAGTAAACATGAGTACAACAAGATTTGAACTTTACCTTAGCAAAACAAATGATAGAGGTACCTGAAGTGTGGCTATCCTGTTTCTTTATGCTCAGAAAAGCTATGAAGGTCATGGATAAAACCCTCAAGAGTTTGATCTCATCATGATCTTTAAGTGAATCAGCAAGAGTAGGGCTGATACAGAAAACCCCAAAGACCATAAGAAGCCTCAACCAAAAACTGTCCAAGATAAACTGTAGTGCAAAACCCTCAAGGCAGAAACTGATAAACAACAGTAGAAGGCAACAACATTAGGGACAACACCAACAATCACATGAGGAGGAGCCAAAAGGCTGCCTAGGAGGCAGCAACACCCTTAAAGCACAAAGTGGCAGCAAGAAGAGGGGCCAAAGGAAGGCCGCAACACCCACAACAACAAGAGGAAAGTCCGTGACACTTTCACAGAGCAAGAGAGAGGGATCAGTGGCACCAACACTCATCAAAGGGGAGCCATACACCAGAAAAGAAACTCCCAGCCAGCAGACAAGGAGAAGCCTAAGAGGCCGTACCTCAAATCAGAAAGAGAGAGTCCACCAAGGAAGCTGTACCCCAAAACAAGAGCCAAGCTGAAGTAGCCGCAGAAAATCAGACCATGAGAGGAGAGCAAGTGAGTGTAAGAATGAGAGAGGGGTAGGTTCTTATTTATAGTTTAGGAAGGGTTAGAATTAGGTTTAATTAAAAATTAAAATAAATAATAATTAATATTTTTAGTTAATAAAAATATTGATTATAAAGTCAAATAAGTCAAAGTGACTTATAGAAGACCAACACAACATCAAACAAGATGGAGAAAGAAAATAAAGCAAGGGGAGGCTGCAAGACAAAGTCAAGGGGGTCTTCTTCAATGGCAAACTGTCCACATATGTCTCATGATAACTTATAAGCTTTTATCATCCCTCCATTAGAGGAGAAACCAATGATGTGGTCATGTCCATCTTCTAGCTACTCCTAGGTCTCATGGACCATCCTGGGAGAGAAGAAGAAGATCACACATCATCACATCTTGGTACACAACCAAGAACCACCTGGTCCCAGACTAGGATACCCCAGAACACATTTGGGTGCCCTAGAACACATCTAGGGTCTTTCATCCACCAAGGTACAAGACCAAGGATCAACCCGAGCATTTAAGCAAGGATTCCCCAGAACACATCCAGGGGCCCTAGAACACATCTAGGGACTTACATCATCAACTGCCAAGGAACACATCCAACAATCCAAGCACCGAGCAAGGATTCCCTGGAACACATCCAGGGGCCCTAGAACACATCTAGGGACTTACTGCTTGGTCCTTGAGCAAGAACCCTAGAAATACACTAGGGGCCCTCACTAGGGTCTTTTGCCATGGCTCAAACTACTTGGTCCCAAACCAAGAACCCCAGGTGTGCATTGGGGGCCCTAGATCTTAGCTAGGGTCTTATGCCATCCTCCGAGAGAATGGCTCTTGCAGCTGCACTAATTTCAATAGAAGAGATTAGGGTTGATTAATTTAACCCTACCTTTTATGTTTAATTAAAAATCTAATAATTAAAATAAATAAAATAAAATAAATAATTAATATTTTAATTATAAAAATATTAATTAGGAAGTCAATCAAGTCAAAGTGACTATAAAAGACCAACACCACAATAAACAAGAAGAGGGACGAGGCTCAAGTAAGGGAGGCAACAAGACAAAGTCAAAGGGGGTCTTCTTCAATGGCAAACTGTCCACATAAGTCTCCTTATTAATTTATAAGTTTTTATCATCCCAGCATAAGAGGAAAAAACAATGATGTGGTCATGTCCATCTTTGTAGCTGCTCCCAGGTCTCATGGACCATCTCGAGAGAGAAGAAGAGGATCACACATCATCACGTCTTGGTACTTAACCAAGAACCTGCCTGGTCCCAGACCAGGATACCCCATAACACATCTGGGGGCCTTAGATTACATCTAGGGTCTTATCCACCAAGGTACAAGACCAAGGATCAACCCAAGATTTAAGCAAGGATTCCCTGGAACACATCTAGGGGCCCTAGAACACATCTAAGGACTTATACCATCAACCACCAAGGAACACATCCAATGATCAATCCAAGCATCGGGCAAGGATTCCCTGGAACACATCGAGGGGCCCTAGAACACATCTAGGGACTTATATCATCAACCACCAAGGAACACATCCAGGGATCAATCCAAGCATCGAGCAAGGATTCCCTGGAACACATCCAGGGGCCCTAGAACATATCTAAGGACTTACTGCTTGGTCCTTGACCAAGAACCCCAGTAATATACTGGGGGGCCCTTACTAGGGTCTTTTGCCATGGCTCTAACTGCTTGGTCCCAAACCAAGAATCCCAGGAGTGTACTGGGGGCCCTAGATCTCAGCTAGGGTCTTTGCCATCCATCGGAGAATGGTTCTTGCAGCTGCATTAATTTCAATACTCCCTCTCAGTGAGAGAGGCATTTTCAGAACACCAAGCTTGTCTTGAAAGTATGCAAACTTTGTTAACGACAGAGGCTTGGTCAAGATATCTGTTGTTTGTTCTGCCGTCAGAACATACTGAATACTGAGAATGTTCTTTTGCACCATGTCCAGAACATAGTGATCTCTCATCTCAATGTGTTTCAATCTGTTATGAAACACCGGTTTCTCGGAGAGCTTTAAACAACTCTGGTTATCACAGTGAATTACTGTGGGTTCTAGCTCAGCATTGGACAAATCTGAGATTAACTTTCTAAGCCACACCGCTTCTCTACTAGAAGCACTTGCAACAATGTATTCTGCCTCTGCAGTGCTCTGGGCTATGGAGCCCCGCTTCCTGCTGGACCAAGAGATCATAGTTGAACCCAAACTGAAACAATATCCAGAAGTACTTTTCTGGTCCACTGTATTGCCCAACCAATCTGAATCTGTATATCCATGAAACATTACACCTCCACTGGAACTGTATTTGAGCCCATAGGCTATGGTCCCTCGGACATATCTGAGAATATGCTTAATAACAACCATATGAATATGTTTCATTTCACACATGGACTGGCTGAGGGCATTCATTGCGTAACAAATGTCTGGTCTGGTATGTACTAGATACATCAAGGACCCAATAATCCGACGATATACGATAGGGTCTTCTCGATCTGAACCTGTAGCTTGATCATGTAACTTCTTCAGGTTAGAAATCATAGGTGTGATCAAGGACTTACAGTCCAACATCCCAAATTTGCGAAGCACATCAATTGCATACTTGCTTTGTGAGAGAAAGATTTCACTAGGTTTCTGCCACACCTCTAAGCCAAGAAAGTAATGCCTAAGACCCACGTCCTTCATTTCAAAATCTGCTGATAACTCCCTATTAGTCTGAGCTATTAGATGTTCCTCTCCAGTAAGGAACAACTCATCCACATATAAGACCAAGAGGACAAGATATTCTTCACAATCTTTATATAAAGATTAGAATCTGCTATACTCTTGGTGAACCCAAGACTCTGAAGAAATTGTCAATTCTTCCATTCCAAGCTCTCGGAGCTTGTTTCAATCCATACAAGGCTTTCTTGAGTTTGCAGTCATGGGATTCTTTCCCAGGGATCACGAAACCCTCAGGCTGTTCAATATAAACCTCTTGCTCAACTTCACCATTAAGAAAGGTAGTCTTAACATCCATTTGGTGAAGTTTCCAATCAAAAAACTGAAGCAAGAGAGATGATTATTCTGATAGAGGTATACCTGGCAACATGAACAAAGATCTCGTCATAATCAATTCCTTCTTTTTGAGAGAAGCCATGAGCCACAAATCTAGCTTTGAATTTTTCACCACTGCCATCTGTTGCATGCTTTTCTGCTTCCTTTAAGATTTCACGACACCAAGTTGGCTTCCTTTTGACAAGAGGTTTCTCTAGGGGAAACTCAACATAATCCCTTATGGGATCCACTGAAGGCTCTTTGGCCTCCTCCCTCTGCTCATCTGAAAGTTGTGATTTTGAAGGATCTGGAGATGGAGCTTCTTGCTCCTCTGGAAGTTCTCTGGATTGACGGAAAACAACTTCCACATGGAAGGTTACAACCCTACTGACCTCTATGTACTTTTTCCCTTGTACATATATTTGATAGGCTTTTGAGGTCTCACAGTATCCCACAAAAGTTCCTTTCTTTCCGGAGGTCTCTAGCTTAGTCTTATTTTCTTTAGGTATATGAGTGTAGATAGGACTACCGAAGATTCTCAAGTGATCAATTGAAGGCTTCTTACCGGTGAAGACTTCTTTTGGAGTATTCTCTTCTAGGGGTTTATAAGGGCATCTGTTCTGAATATACACTGCGGTACTCGCATCTTCGGCCCAAAGAGACAACGGAAGATTCTGTCTGCTTCACAAAGTACTTCATTTGCCTGATTTCCATCACAAATATGTTTGTAGATTCAATGAGAATGTCAAAAGTGCAAGAAGATATCCATGACCAATGAATGTAGAAGCCTTAAGAGTGTCAGACGAAGAATTATACTAGTGGTTTAAAGGTAGCACTAAGAACTTCAAAGTTAGTGAAATAAAGTAAAATTTTAAGTGCCCAAAACTGTGACCAAGCTGCTGGATAAAAAGATTTCACCATGAGACAACACTGTTATTCTTATACTTCAGTTGTCAAGATACCACACAGTAAAAGGCTTGGCAAAGAAAAATCATTTATGTGCAAGTATTTGTCAAAGTTCTCAAGGATTATTTATTATACTCAAGTGAAATACCCCTTCAACATTGATATGAATGCTAAGGCAGTCTTCAATAGGTAATATAGATTTTTGACTCTGTTTTCTATATGTAATAGTCCTCTTGTGAATGCTCACTCGTATTATGTTAGTTGTTGCATGAAAATGAAGCTGATACAGTTGTCATACTGTATCAAATTCTGAGACTGAAACAAAACTCTACCAATAAGAGATATCAAGACATGGTGTGGGAAAATAATACTCTGTTTGGAGTATTAGTACTTCATAAAAAACTGCAAAGAGTCCCCTTTTGTCTATTGTTTTATTTCTGCCAGGTACTGGGACTGATCTCTGTGCTGGGTGCTATTTATTTGTTGTCCCACTCTAAAATTCTTTCTGAAATATTTACCCAGATCTGAAAATGCAGGAACACTTTAACTCTGAGAGCACATGCACTATGCATGTTGTCTAAAAAAACTCTCTGCTGTATATTCACTGCATGCATTAGTCCAAAAAAGATGGAAGCGTGCCTTCACTTGCATGAGAGAACCCAAAGCATGTTCAAGTGCTGCGCCAATCCACCCTGATAAATCTGAAAAATAATCACAAGTATGTGCCTCTGCTACTGAAGTAATCTCCCTCTTGAATGCGCCCTGTATGTGCACAGTGGAAGGACCTGCTAGCTCACAAAACTCTACCCTAAGAGGAAAAGTCCTATTCTCAATCAGGAGAGACTAGAGGTCCAACAGGAAAGTTACCCACTATCACCTCGGTAGCCTTGCCCCATACTACAGACAAAGGAAATGTGAAGGTTCCAAAGGTTAGTGATCCAATGAATAAATGCTGGTGTTTGAAGTGTATTGCAATGTTTTTTTTTTTTTTGACCAAAACGACTAGAGGATTTCTATTAAGAGTGGGCGAACCACGAATGCGAGTACAAAATGGCCGGGCTTCACTGAGCCTCTGCCTGAAAGAAGCTTAATACTGCTCCTAGATACATATGTATTTACCGAATATCAAAGATACTAACACAACCAGCTAGAGCGGTTTTATTTTAAGCCTTGGCTCTATACAGAATGCCAAGCTACAATAGGAGAGGATTTTACTTCGGAGATAGCAGCAGAATTAGTTTTCTGGATC
Organism: Picea mariana; assembly: GCA_032191745.1. NCBI lineage: Eukaryota > Viridiplantae > Streptophyta > Pinopsida > Pinales > Pinaceae > Picea > Picea mariana. The sequence goes on from JASDQU010948396.1 coordinate 32,190, forward strand.
GTTCCTCCACTCTTGGTTGAGCTAGGTCATTTTCTCTTCCAACTGCTTGACTCTTAGTTCAAATTCATCCTGCGGGTTCTTAAGCTCCTGATGAAGCTTGCTGAGCTCTTCAGAGAAGCCGATCTTTGTAAGGGAAATGTCTTGCTCCAGTTGATCCATCCTTCTACCAGCCTCAGAGTCCAGGTTCTCCAGGAAATCTAACTGGTGTTGCAGCATCTGCTTCAAATTCGCTAGAGTAGTGTCCATAACCGTCAGGCGTTCCTCCAGGGTCGGCTTCTTGCTTGTGCTGGCTGCCATCGCTCTAGTCGTTCCTTGATTCTCACTTGTAGTCTCTTCAAACTCGCAAACAGAGAGCTCGCTGCACAGGATTGAGGTGGAAATGGCCCTGCGTCTTGCTTTAAACTCGCTCCTATTAACCCGAATGATTATGCCCTGGATTGCAGTGGCCGAGAGGTATGGGCAGTGGATGCGCCTGTCCCCTCCCTGTCCGCTGTCCCCTTGAACTAGGTACCTCTCCCTGTCGTTATCCTCCACTGGCTCGGCCCTGACTGGCCGATTTTGGTCGATTCCCCTGCTGTCCTTGCACTCATCCCTCCACTTGCTGGAAATGCGCGTGAGACTCCTTGGGTTACGGAATTTCCACAATGGACATCATTCCATTGAGGAGTAAGCTTCCTTGCTCAAGGAGAACGCCTTTATTGGCTTCCACATCAGCCTTCCCATTTAGCTTCCTTAAAACATGAAAAATCTCATAAGAGTTGAAATCAGTGAGAAGAAGACGGATTTTGCTCAGGAGATTATTGAGTTTGGCGCTTTGAGTTTGGGATTGGCAATTAATAGCCTTGACTATCAGTCTGGAGTCTCCAATGATAACCAAATCCTGGATCCCCTGCTCTTTGGCTTGCTGAAGCCCTTGCCACAGTGACATGGCTTCTGCCACGTTATTGGTCTCAGTACCTAGGCCCAGGGCGTAGCAAATGATAATTTTTGCACTGGGGCTCTCAATTATTCCTCCTCCACCTGCAAACCCCGGGTTGCCTTTGGAGGCCCCGTCAAAGGAAAGGATGTAAGCCTTCCTTTCTTGCTTCCAACTTTCAAACTCTTGTTCCTCTTTCCTTATTTCCCAGTTCTCAGTACTTGGGGTGACAACTGCGGGTTCTTTTGCTCTTCGAATTTTGAACTGCTCCAGCCAGCGAACCTCCAACTCATCTGGTTTCCCTTCGTGGTTGGACTTGCATATGTAAGGGGCGCTCTTTCTGAGCAGTGCCTGGATGTTGGCTACCACTATGGGTGCTCTCCTTGCCCTTTCCCTAAAGATCCTACTGTTTCTTTCCAGCCACAGGTTCCACATTATAAACTTTGGGAGGGTTCTCCAAACCGCAGCGGCTTGACTTCGAGTTTGATGTTGGAACGGGTACAGATTGTCCCAATGAAGAAGGAGGTTTTTGATGTCTTCTGGCAAGTTAACTTCAGCTCCTGGCCCAAGAGTCAGCCTCCAAACCTCTTTGGCAAAAGCACAATTGAGGAGTAGGTGGTTAGTTGTTTCTTCGGCTTGATGGCAGAGTGGGCACCAGTGGGGGCCAACCCAACCTTTCCTTTGGAGAGTTTCCCCTGTGAGAATGCTGTTGTGGGCGAGTATCCAGGCAAACAAATCAATTTTGGGAATGGACTTAGAGTGCCAAATCGCTTTCCAGATGAGCGGGCTTTCTGGAGCGGTGGGGACCTTGAGCAATAGACTATAGCCGATAGCAGTGGTGTAGTCTTTGGCATTTCCCCCCCAACCTCTCTTATCCTTCCCCTTCTTTTTCAGCGGGGCTTTCCCCTGTAGACAGTGTTTGAGGACCATCCATTCCTCTTCTAACTCCGGAGGTAAATTGCTCACTCCCCACCCGTGCCACGCCTGGTGCCTGTCCTCGCTCTAAACTGAGATGTCCGCTAGCATGTTTAAGTTTTGGGACCCCATCCAGTTCTCAAGACGTCGCAGGTCCTGCCTCGAGTTGAGAGGGGGATCTCCTAGAATCGAATCGTTCCAGATTTTGGTCTTCCTACCGTTTCATGGTACCCAAGTGAGGTGAGGAATGAAGAGAGGCAATACTTTTTTACAGAGAGTTAAAAAAGGGGATCCTTTAGAGAGCCTGTAGGACGTTTCTAGGCAGCGTTCCCTTGGCCCCTTAAAGTACTTTTTCCAGAGAGTTGATTTGCACCAAGTTAGAGCTCCAAAGACTATGTTCCACAATAGTGTTGCCCCTAGCGCAAGATTCTGTATGCGTGAGTTTTTGAAATTGAGTCCCCCTTCCAGCAGTGGTTTAGAGGTCTTTTCCCAGCTTATCAGATTCAATTTCCTTCCGGTTTGTTTTCCCCCTTCCCAAAGGAAGCGCCTTTGTAGAGCTTCGATTTTGTGAACTATGGAACAAGGGGCTAGGAGCAATGAACTCTGGTAGATGGGCATGCTGGCCAGCACTGACTTAATTAGTACGACTTTCCTTGCTAAATTGAGCCAATTCGCCCCCCAATTGGAAATTTTCTTCTTGAGTTTGTCAATTAGATGGTTCCACTGGTTGGCCCTTGGGGTGGCTTTAAAAATTGGGATTCCTAAGTAAGTGAATGACTCCCAATTGGAGTGACCTTCCATCCCAAGGACTCTTGCAATCCCAAGCATTTCGTTGGGCGTAATATTCCAGCCATATATTTTGGACTTTGCTTTGCTTATTTCGCTTCCTGAGACTGAAGTGTAAGCGTCCAATTCTTCTTTAAACTGTTTTGCAATAATTGTGCTTGCGCCACCTAAAAGCAGGGTATCATCCGCGAATTGAGCGTGATTAATGTCTTCCACCCCTTGAGCTATTCTTAGTCCCTGCAGGGTGCTTTGGGCTTGAGAGTTCTTCAACTAGTAGCTTAAAACAGAGGCTTGTATTGCGTAAAGGAGGGGTGAGAGGGGGCACCCTTGCCTTAGCCCATGAGAGGCTTGAAAAAAATTGGTTACTCTCCCGTTTACCATGGGAGCTATCTAGGGTGAGCCTATGCAAGCTTTAATCCAGTTGACAAAAGCTTGATCAAACCCAAATTTCTTCATAACTTCAAAAAGAAAACTGTGGTTGACTCTATCAAAGGCATTGGCAAGGTCGAGCTTAATGATCATACCTTTATCCTTTCTTCGGATGCTTGAATGAAGAGCTTCTTGGACCAGGAGGATGTTGTCAGTAATGTGTCTACCTTTAATGAAGCCTCCCTGATTTTCTGGGACGATATGGGGGAGAATTGTTTTCAATCTGTTTACTATAATCTTAGTGAGGATTTTATAGCTAGTGTTGCAGAGTGAGATCGACCTGAACCTGTTGAAATCGGTAGCTCCCTTCTCCTTCGGTATGAGGGCCAGGAAGGCTGAATTTGTGCTCCCTCCTAGCTTGCTGCTTGACTGCGATATCTTTATCATTTTGGTAAGGTCAGACTTGATTATCTCCCAGCAATGTTGAAAAAATCTTGCAGTAAACCCATCCGGTCCAGGGGCTTTATCCGGATTCATTTGATCCAGGGCCTCCTTTACTTCTTGTTGCGAGACTTCCTTTAACAGCTTGCAATTAGTATCCTCATTTATGATAGCTGGAGTGATGGAGAGGGGGTACCTTTGGGGGTCTATGTCTGTTCTTTGCTTCTCTGTGTAGAGGGTTGAGAAGGTTTCAAAAGCTGCTTGTTTGATCCCTTCTGGATCTGAAATCATTGTGTCCTGGACTTGGATTTCTGTGACTGTCTTATAATGTTTCCTGGCCTCTGCTTGCTTATGGAAATAACTAGTATTTCTGTCTCCTTCCCTCAGCCAGAGGCTTCTTGATTTTTGCCTCCAGTAACTCTCTTCCTCCCTGCATGCCTTGAACCATTGGTTTTGGAGAAGGGCTTCTTGCTGCAGGTCCTCTTGGGTAATTTCTTTGCGTTCCAACTCTAGCTGGTGCTTCTCAAGGAGATTTTGAGCCTCTTTGCGTGAGGAGGTTGGGTTAGGGCGGCTTTTAACCTTCGAAGCTTCTCTTCCCATACGTAGGAGGCAGATCCGATGACTTTGCTTGTCCATGTGTTGGACACTATTTTGAGAAAGTCTTGGTCTTGAATCCAGGACGGATTGAACCTGAAAGGGATGGGTCCCTTCCCTTGCTTTGATTTAAATTCTAACCGAATAGGCTTGTGGTTTGAAGTGCTGTGGGGTAGGATTTCTGCTACTGCATTAAACCCCAGGGTTAGGTAAGAACTTTGGACGAGGAATCTGTCCAACCGGGCAGCTATGTGACTCGGACCTAACCTCTTATTGGACCATGTATAGTGCCCCTTGATCGGCTTTATATCTATTAGCTCCCAGGCTGAAATAATATCCTCCACCCATTCTCTGGCTGGATCTCTGACTATAGTGCCGCCTCTCTTTTCCTCTTGGCTTAGGGTTACATTTAAATCTCCTCCTAAAATGATATTGTCAAGCTCGTTTTTTTGGAGAAAGTCTTGGAGGGTTTCCCAGCAAATCCTTTTTTCTTCTATGTGCTGCGGAACGTAAATATTAATAAGATTTACCTGGACCCCGGAGTCTTTATGAAGGAGCGATGTATGGATCCAGTGCATGTGGGCGTCTGAGTCGAGCAGTTCTATTTTGGTGGTGTTCCAGAGTGTGCAGAGACCGCCTGACGCGCCCCTGGCATTTTCAGCTATTCCTTGACTGTTTTTCCATGCGTTTTTTGCAACTTTGAGGGAGTCTTGTTGACTCATTTTGGTCTYCTGGAGTAGTAGGATATCCGCTGTCGAGGCTCTAATAATATCTTTGAGAGCTTCTTCTTTCATTTTGCTGCCGAGACCCCTACAGTTCCAGGAGGTTAACCTCATTGATTACCTTGGGGGGGGGGGGAATGGCCTCCTTGGGAGGCTTTGGAGAGCTTCCTTGTTTGCCTTCCGCTGATCAGTTGCTTGATAGTTGGTTGGGCGCCTTTTAGAACGTCCTTGTAGGTTTCTTGGTCTCTTTCGATTTTTTTGGATTTCCGGCCTCGTCCTGGTTTCTTTGGAGAGGCCCAGGTTTCGCTTGCTTCTTCCGATTCGCTGCCGGAAGAGATTTTCCCTTCCTCATCGCCTTGGGTCGCTCCAGTCCTTGGGGGGGATTTGTTTGGCATCTCGCCCTCTGTTGGTTCTGGTGCTTTCCTGTTTTCAGGGGATTGGGTGCCTCCCTCAGCTTCTCCTGATGCTTTCTGGGTCGGCTTCCTTGGCTCTCCACTAGGTTCCTGATCCAGGACAATGAGGCTGTTGTCCGATTCTTTACCTCCTGGATTCTTTTCTTTTGCTGGAACTGGCTTGTCACTCCTTGGTCCTTTTGATTTCAGCTTCCCTTTCCTGGCCTGGTGCCAGCCATCTTCTCCTTCTTTCTCTATGCTTGGATTTTTTGGGCAGTTCCTCTTAAAGTGACCGTATTCGTGGCAGCCTTTGCATTTAAAAGGGAGTTGCTCGTAATCAAGCTTTTGGAAGTGCTGCCAGTCCCCTACCGTTAGCTTCACCACTTCTGGCAGGCCTACCTCCAGGTCCACCTCCACACAGATCCTTGCGCAGGAGTACTGGTCTTTCGGATCTGCTTTATCTATGTAGTGTCCCAATCCATTTCCAATAGCTTGGAGCGAGGAAGAGTTCCAGCAGTGGATTGGGAGGTTTGGGAGTCTTACCCAGACTGGGACATCTTTTGGGACTTCCGACGATGGATCGAAGCTAGGAGTCCATCGATTCAGGTAGAGACCTTGAGTGCCCATGAAATACGGCCCGTTCCTGAAGATTAAATCTCTATCCTCCTGAGAGATGAATTCAAAGATGAAGAAACCCCTCCCCACCGCGTAGCAGGTGACGCTATTTGTTATTAGAGGCCTCCAATTTCGTTGAATCCAGTTATCTGTTGTTCGGGATGAGGGCCATAGGCCCATGAACTGACCGACTAGTCCACGATCTGCAAGAGATAGCACGACCTTCATAGGTTGGTCCGGGGGGAGGGCAATCTCAGGAACTGCGTCCAGTTTTTTCACGAAGCTTGGTGGTTCCGATGGGGGAAGCTTCTTGCTGCATGCTGCAACAAGCTTGTGGAAGGAAGAGGTCGGGGAAGGAGGGGGCGGCGGCTCCCCTCCGTCCTGGCCAGGCATGAGCGCGGAAGAGACTAACCCTAGCAAAGCGAGTACGCCTTCACGAGTAGAGCGATTTCCAATATCTTGTAGATGGTGTTGCATTGTATTGCAATGTTAAAGTAAAGCATGTGAGGAAATTACAATACCACTTAAGGATTATGATAATAATTGAAAGTCATCCTCCCACTCGAGTCAAAATATCCTTGGGGATGATGTTCTTAAGCTTAAAAATTCATTTTAAGTGCCATCAAAGAATGGAAACCATAAGTGTTATACCACAGCCTTGAATGAAAATTAGTGTGTGATGACTTGTGGAAACAAGTGCATGTATTTGTTCAGACCCTTAATTCATGAGACAAATTTGAGAAGAAAATAAAGCCACTAACCACACGATTTACACAGTGAAAATTGTTGTTTTGTTACCAGATTTATCAGTGATCTCCAGATCTGATTATGAAATAGGCATACTGCTAATCTGCGAAACAAACCCTTAAAAGTGGATCTACACACACTCAAAAGTCTGCCACTATTGAGCTCTTTTCATGCCCTAGGCTCTGATACCATGTTAGAATTTAAGGGAAAACTAGAACATAGATATTCTCTTTCAATTTATTCACTATAGTAGATATAGATCAACAACCAAAACAAATTTTCTGAAGTAGATCAAACACATAAATAGTACAATAGATCTGAACATGTAGAAAACAATCTAAGCTAGATTTGAGTATGAACAGATCTGATCATTAACAATAAAATAATTCTGAACATTAACACAAATAGATCTGATAATTAGCAAAGCAAGAAACTGAACATTAACTTGGTGAAAGACATAGAACAGATTTACCTTAGAAGCTTGTTGCTGACCTCTTTTCTGTATGCTCAAAAAAAGCTAATAATGGTCATGGATCAAATCCTCAAGGGTTTGATCTCATCATGATCTATGTGGACAGTTTTCCCAAGAAGAATTCAAAGACCAATCAGCATGCTTAACATCAAGTAGGGCTGATATAATAACCCAAAGATCAAAACTCAAGGCTGAGATACAACCCGAACAGCTCAATCAAAATCTGCCCAAAACTTATAGGACTGCTGTAGCAAAAATGCAGCCTAAGACAACAGATTTAGGGCTGTCATAACAGGCCCTAAATGCTGTAGATGATAAGGGACAGCACCAGCATGAGAGGGGTACCGGCGGCAGCCAAGGAGAGGGCAGCAGCAGGCTAGAGAAGAGTAGTGGCAGGCTAGAGAAGAGTAGTGGCAGCCTAGGAAGGCTGGGGGAAGGTTGGAGGAGAAGAGAGGGGGGGTCGTGGCACCTGTAGCAACAGTGAGAGAGGGCCACACCTAGCTGTAGGAGCAAAGGAAGAGGGCTGCACCACAAAAGAAACCAGCCGTACCTCACACCAACACAAGGAGTCTTCAAACCAACAAGAGGAGGGAAACACAAGGAGGCCGTACCCTCAAACATCAATAGGAGAACCCTTCAAGTAGACCGAACCAAAAACGGAACTGTACAAAAGTAGGCCGCACCAAAATTCAGACCAAGGAAAGTGAGTGTGAGAAATAATGTATGTGATTGAGAGAGAAGTGAGGTTCCTTTTATAGTTTAGGAAGGGGTTAGGGTTAATTAATTTAACCCTACCTTTTAGGTTTAATTAAAAACCTAATAATTAAAATAAAATAAATAATTAATATTTTAATTATAAAAATATTAATTAGGAAGTCAATCAAGTCAAAGTGACTATCAAAGACCAACACCACAATAAACAAGAAGAGGGACGAGGCTTAAGTAAGGGAGGCAACAAGTAGAGTCAAAGGGGTCCTTCTTCAATGGAAAACTATCCACACAAGTCTCATGATTAATTTTTAAGCTTTTATCATCCCAACATAAGAGGAAAAATCAATGATGTGGTCATATCCATCTTTGTAGCTGCTCCTAAATCTCAAGGACCATCCCGGGAGAGAAGAAGAGGATCACATATCATCATGTCTTGGTACTTAACCAAGAACCTGCTTGGTCCCAAACCAGGATACC
>JASDQU010948396.1:49392-66456 GCA_032191745.1 Picea mariana
GTATACTGGGGGCCCTCTCAGGGGTCTTTACTGCTTGGTTATTCACCAAGAACCCCAGTCGTATACTGGGGGCCCTTGCAAGGGTCTTTTCCACCATGGTACAAGACCATGGATCAACCCATGCCTCAGGCATGGGTACCCTAGACATTTCCAGGGGCCCTAGACATATCTAGGGGCTTTAGCTGCTTAGTCTCAGACTAAGAACCGGGGGCCCTAAGAAGGGTCTTTTGCCATGGCACTGACTGTTTGGTCCCAGACCAAATACCCTAGGAGTGCACTGGGGGCCCTAGATCTCGTCTAGGGTCTTAGCCATCCTCCAGGAGAATGGCTCTCGCAGCTGCTTATAAATTTAACAATAATGATAGACTCTGCACCTGTCGAAAACAAATCATCAACATATAGTAGCCGGATCATAGGTGCATCATTCACAACCTTGTAATAATGATATGGATTAGCATAGCTCTTGGAAAATCCAAGTTTCGTCAAGTAACTGTCAATTCGTGCATACCAAGCTCTTGGAGCTTGCTTGAGTCCATACAAGGCCTTCTTCATACATGGGTTTCTCTTGCGTGTACCTCAAAACCTTGAGGTTTCTCTATGTATACTTCTTCCCCAATTACTCCATTGAGAAAAGTGGTCTTTACATCCATCTGATGCAAACTCCAACCCATGGATGCTGCAAGAGATATGATGGCTCTAATAGAGGTGTAACTAGCAACTGGAGCAAATGTCTTATCAAGTTTTCTCCCTCCTGTTGGGAGAACCCTCTAGCCACGGATCTTGCCTTGTATTTATCGATACTCCCATCTACTGCATGCTTTATCTTGTAAATCCATTTTGAAGTGACTATAGACTTTCCTTCAGGTCTAGGTACGATTTCCCATACATCATGATGGATTAATATTCTTCCATCATAGCTTCCTTCCATTCTTTTTTCTTGATTGACAACCAAAGATCCTCAAGTGTTCCACACTTGGCTTATTTTCGAAGAAAACTTCTTCTGGAGTCATATTCTTCAATATATGATGAGGACTTCTATTCTGAACATATACGACCATCATAGCTGCTTCTCCCCATAGAAACATGGATAGATTTTGGTCATTCATCATTGCCTTGATAGATTCTTCAATGGATCGGTTCTTTCTTTCTGCTACACCATTCTGCTGAGGATTGTAGGGAGTAGTGAGCTCCCTCCTAATCTCGACCTCTCTGTAGAATGTCTTGAAATCATCTGAGGTGTACTCTCCCACTTAGTCAGGAGTTTGACATTGGTCCACACACATCTGAGTGATCGATGTCCAAAACTTCTTTTGTTTTACATGCTTCCTTTAGAATTGATACTTGGTGAGATCACCTGCCTCACCACTTGATGGAGTCATCTGCTCCATGTTTTGCAACTGTCACTCTAGCTCCTTCTCAGAGCTATCGCCTGTGACCTGCCCGAAACAAGAACAACAAGAGCAAACGTATTTCCATTATCATTTTCATAAGAACATATCTATGGTAACAAGGATAGTAGTCGTCATAGGATTACCAAGGTGACTTACCTGCCCGGGAGCAAAACAAGAAATAACTCCTAGAGGAGATGTTAGTTCATTTTGCAAATAAGTGCAATAAGCATCTCTATCAATAGTACTTACATACAACCACGTATACCTAACAGTAATATAACCTTTCAAAGATTGTTGTCACAACTATAATGCTTACTTATACTATAGCAACTATCAAACTTGATATGTGCAAATTGAAACTTAACAATTTGATCAATCAAACCTGGAACCTGGAGTCTCAATTGCTTGTTCCTCTGAATGTACTGAATCCAAGATCACTACTTGGACAAGGTCTCTTGGACATTCCTTGCAAAACATACTCATGCTTTGCTGGATGATATAACATGAAAACCATATACAAGTGCATACCTTTGAAATTTGCAGTATCGTTCAACTTGTCTTCTAATCTGAAACTAGACACCATCTTGACAAGAAGAGGTTAGAAACTAAATCAAAAAGGTTCAATGATTAGTACAAGCTAGAAACCTTGAAATTTCAACTTTGACCACAAAATCAATTTTGACCAAAAGTCAACCTTTGACTTTGACTTTGACCAAAAACTCAAACTTGATGTTTTTGCTGGTTGAGGGCACCAGAGGGTGTGCTAGGATAGGGCGCACTAGAGTATCCAGAAATTAGGTCCAATGCTTCACTTAAGGTGCCTAAAGAATTAGATTAGGGTTTGTTGCAGCTGCAAAATCAGAAAGCCTAGTTGCAACTGCAATTGGTGCTACGACGAGCTTGACAAAGAACTCCTGCTCTACCTTCCAACGGTTAGACTGTTCCGAAGGTAGTGTGGGCCCATAACCTATTAAAATATTCGATGTGCTCGTTTTACCATAGACAATATCACAATATTGTCACCCAACCATAGGCACGCAGCCACCCCTGAGCACCTTAACCTTTGCTAAATAGAATGATTCCGGAAGCAGCACTAGAACCAACAGATAACCAAGAGAGCTCATCTTTCTCCAAAGATAGCTCACCAGATAGAAAGTCCCAAAGCCATAGAACAAGAACAATACTCAGCTGCAACAATTGTAGTTGCGGTTGCACTTACCAAGAATACCACCAAGAATATCAGAATATCACCAAGAATGTCACCAAGAATACCACCAAGAGATACTAGAAGGTAAGGCGCATATCTTAGACTAGATAGTGCTAGAGAGAGAGACTAAGAATCACCCCAGAAGATCCACCTTCCATTCTTGCAGCTGCAGCTCCAAATTTGCGCTACACTTGAGAGAGTGAGTGAGGTGAGTATGTACAAATGAGCTCAAGCGCCCTCTATTTATAGTGCTCCTTGTCACTTGTCTAGGTCGACTTGTCTTTTCGGAGGGTAATCCTTTAATATTATTTATTCTACTGAGCTGACTTGTCTTCTAGGGTTTTTACACATTTGTTTAGGGTTTCTCATGCTTCCGGAATATTCTATTCTAGCCAAAGGTTACACATGGAGGTTAATACCTCCCGCAGCTACCATAATATCAACAATCCTCCCCATGCACATTACACAATTCATTCACCAAGGCATTTTTATGAAGTAACACCAAATATAAATAATTTAAGTGGCCATATCTTCCATGCCAAAGTTGATTTTCTGAAGTAGAGCATGTCAAGAAAGCTTGCTGTTTGTTTGGAACACTTTCAAACCTATATTTTTCATTGCTTCACACTCTTCTAGCAATGATTTTATTAGTGTGGTCTTTAATCAAACATTGTTTCTTGTAAAACATAACAACAAGATTTCTGTAATTTTACTAACAGATAATAAATTTACCTTTAAGCTAGGAACATAAAGGACATTTTTTATATATTTGATTTTATCTCTAGAAACTAGAATCAGTGTTTCTCCTCTACCTTCTACTTTATGTACATTGTTATCACCCAAAACAATAACTTCATTTTCACATCTATCAATCTTGGAAAAAACTTCTCTCTTACTAGTCGTGTTTGGTAGTGCTTGGATCAATATACCAAACACATTATGATGCAACAACTTTGTTGAAATATTGTAACTGCAAAGAGTATTCTATTTATTATTGAGTTATTATTCATTAGATCAATCCCCTTTTGTGGATTGATCATGTCGGGCATTGTAATTGACCAAATCCCTTTTTGTGGATTGGTCAAACCCTAAATATAATATGCAAATTGAAAAGTCGCCCCCCAGACTAATTAAAGCGGTTTTAACCACTAAGAAGACAAGTTGACCCTGCCCAGTGAAGAGACACCTTTCCAACACTTGCCAGTTTGTATAAATAAAGGAAGCCAACTCCTTATTATCTCACTCACTCATTCGCTCATCCAGTGCGCAAGTTTGGTAGTTGGAGTTGGGAGAAGAAGGAAGAGAGAGGCGCATTGCTCAGTGTTGGATATTCTCTAGTGTTTTGGTTTATTGTCTTGGCATTGTATTGGCTATCTATATTAAGGGAGTTTTGCTTGGTTTTCTCCCCCATGAGGGTTTCTCAGGATAAATACTGTGTATCTTGTGATTGTGTTTCTCTCAGTGATCCTACCTATGCTATGGTTATCTAGTAAATTGAAAAGAAACCTAATAATAGCTTAAACCTTAACATGGTTTCAGAGCTAAGCTGAAGAGAGCATCTTTCATTGGATAAAGAAAAACGTCCCTGTTGCCATACAAGAAAATTAGGGCTTTTTGTTGAAGAGGAATATCAACCTAAAAACCATCTAGAAAAGTGTGCCCTAGCCTAGGGAACTCTTTGGCACCTTGAGCGCACCTTTTTGGTGGTCAGATACTTTGAAATGTCAAACCCTAGTTTTGACTAGTACCAGAAAACCGGAAGTACCAAAAGTACCAGAAAACCAGGAAACCAGGAAACCAAAACCAGTACCAGAAATACCAGTCCAGAATTCCATTGGTCCAATTTGAAGGGGCAAAATTTGGATTTTCTGAAATCTAACTGCACCAGGCTGCTCGTCTCAGCCAAGCGCACCTCCTGGTAAGTTCAAAATTAAATTCTGAGCATTTTCAATTTTTGGTCATTTTCCTAGCTCCAGGTAAAAATGTCTGCAAGCACTAAGGCTTGTTGACAAGCTAGGTGTGGAAAACTTCCGTGCCTGGAAGTATAGGATTGCACTCATTCTTGAAGAGAATGACCTAGCAAGATTCATTAAAGAAGATGTACCAGAACCTACCGATGCTGCAGCTAAAGCAAAACACCAAAAGGACACAGTTAGGGCCAAAAGAATCATTGCAGATTCTATTAAAGATCACTTGATTCCTCAAGTGGCTTCAAAGAAGACTCCAAAAGAAATGTTTGATGCCCTAACCAAGATGTATGAAGGAAATAACATCAATCGGAAGATGAATCTAAGAACTCAACTCAAAAGTACAAGGATGCAGAAAGGAGAAACAGTTAAGAGTATTTCTCTAGAATATCACAATTCATGGAACAACTAGAAGCAATTGGTGATACTCTAGATGAAGACGAACTCATAATGACAGCCCTTAATGGTCTCACAAGACCTTGGGATGCATTCATCCAAAATATTTCTGCTAGAAAGGAGAAACTACACTTTGACAGTCTTTGGGAAGAATGAGTTCAAGAAGAGGCAAGAGTAGCTAACTGAGAAGCAATACTATCAAGAGATGAAGATCAAGCCCTAGCTCCTTATACTAAAGGAGGAAGGAAGAGGTCTTACTTCCAGAAAGAAACTCATCAACATAAGGAGTCTCACCCCCCAAACAAATTCATACATAAAGAATCTCACCCTCCAAGGAGATTCCAGAAGTTTCAGATAGGTCAAAGAAGAGAAAAAGATTTCTCATCCTACCAATGTTACCATTGTGACAAGATGGGACATATTGCTAAGAATTGTCCAGCTAGAAGAGAAGAATACAAGAAGAGAAACAAGAGGCACCATGCCCACACAGTTGAAGATGAAGAGCCACCCACAAAGATGATAAAAGAACAAATTGAAGACTATGTCTTAATCTCTGCCTTCTCAGGATTAGTGTCACCTGGTGACGACACTTGGCTCATAGATAGTGGTGCTTCCAAGCACACGACAGGTCAACGAGACATTCTCTCTTGCCTTATAGAAAAGAACTTTCTCTAGAAAGTTACACTTGGAGACGATTATCAATACCCTATCAAAGGAGTAGGAGAATCAAATTACAAAATTGATTCAGGAACCCCAATGAAGATGCAGGATGTACTATACGTACCAGGTTTGACAAAGAACTCACCTTCTATCTTAGCTTTAGATAAGAAAGGATTCAAAGTTGCTTTCATAGATGGAGAAGTTCTTATGTGGCCCAAAGGAAAAACCATGGAAGAAGCAATTGTTATTGGAAAAGAAGAAGGTGGCTTGTATAAGCTAAAAGGTCACTCAGAAGCAGCCTTGACTCATTCCATTGAGAATCCTTGTGAACTTTGGCATAGAATACTAGCTCACATTAACTACAAGGCATTACCATATGTAAGCAAGGCAGTCACAGGTCTACCAGAATTCAAGGTTGACTATGAAGGTGTGTGCAACAGATGTGCACAAGGAAAGAACATCAAGAACCCTTTCCCGAAGAGAGACAGTAAAGCAGAAGGAGTCCTAGAGCTCATTCACTCAGATGTATGTGGTCCAATGCCATCAACCTCCATCAGTGGGTATGTATACTATGTATCGTTTATTGATGACTATTCTCTCAAAACTTGGGTTTACTTTTTGAAATCAAAAGATGAAGTGTTTGGTAAATTCAGGGAATTCAAAGCCTTGATAGAGAGCCTCTCTGAAAGAAAGATCAAGATACTCAGGTCAGATAATGGAGGAGAATACACCTCAAAAGAGTTCGTAAACTTTTGTAGAGATGTGGGGATCAAGAGGGAGCTCACCACTCCCTACAATCCTCAACAAAATGGTGTAGTAGAAAGACAAAACAAAACTATAATGGAAGCAGTGAAGACTATGATCCATGATCAAGATCTTCCAATGCACTTATGGGCAGAAGCAACAAGAACAACAGTGTATGTACAGAACAAATTATCCCATAGTGCACTTGGGTTCAAGACCCCTGAAGAGATGTTCTCCGGAACGAAGCTAGAAGTAAGCCATCTCAAAATATTTGGCTGTCCCGTATTTGTACACGTTCCGAAAGAGAAGAGAACCAAGCTGGACCCTTCAGGAAAGAAGGGAATATTTGTTGGATACTGTGAGGTCTCCAAGGGCTTCAGATTATACATACCAGGTTACCATCATATTGAGATCAACAGAGATGTAACCTTTGATGAAGATGCAACACTCAAGAAATCAAGAAGATGCCAGCTTGAAGAAGTATATGAAGAAGAACCCGTGGCTCGCAGAGTTGCAGAACCAATGGGGGAAGTCATAACTTCCCCTAATGAGGAGATTCTAGAAGATCATGACATAATAGAATCTCAAGAACCTCCCCAGATGACGATCTCCCACAAGAGAAAGCCAGCCTGGGCAAAGGAACTTATTCAAGATGGAGAGAAGTATGGTGCCCCTGAAGGAACCATGAGACAAGTCAAGAAACCCAAGCCATTCTCCAGTTATATGGCTTTGATGTGTGATCTCTTAGAGAAGGAGCCTACTTGCTTTGAAGAAGCCATTCAGAAGAAAGAATGGGCAGATGCCATGACAGAAGAATACCAATCCATTATAAAGAATGATGTATGGGAAATAGTTCCCAGACCGAAGAGCAAGGATGTGGTCTCTTCCAAATGGCTATACAAGATAAAACATGTTGCTGATAGAAGTATTGAGAAATATAAAGCAAGGTTTGTTGCTCGTGGCTTTTCTCAAAAGGAAGTTAAGTTGCACGAAACAGGGAAACGTTTCCAAGTTTTCGAAACCGGGACGGTACGAAACAGGTCCCCCAAAAATAGAAACGTCCGGGGAAATTCCGTATATAAAAAAATAAAAATATATATATATATGTATTTATAGTTTTTTTAAAAGAAGACATTATATTGCAAGAAAAGCATAATTATGCAAAAAAATGCAATAATGATGCAAGAAAAACATAGAAAATGCAAAAAAAAAATATATTTGATTGTTTGGGGGCCGCATGGCCCCCTTTTTTTTTCTTCTTATTTTGCCTCAAAGACGCCTGAAACACTGGCTATACGGGCCGGTACGGCTAGGAAATGCCACTGGCCATATTGTATGACGTTTCCAGATCGGGAAACGCCGTACGGTACGAATGGCGACGTTTCCTGGCTGTACCGTACCGGTTTCCGAGTTTCGTACCGGTTTCGGGCAGGAAACCGAAGGGGGGGGGCATTTCCTGCAACATAGAAAGGAAGGCATTGACTATGAAGAGACGTTTGCTCCTGTATCCAGATACACTTCAATCAGAACCATCATAGCCCTTGCAGCTAAGATGAAGTGGAAGTTACACTAGATGGACGTGAAAACAACTTTCTTAAATGGTGTCATCGAAGAAGAAGTATATATAGAACAACCTCAAGGATTTGAAGTAGAAGACAAAAAGACTAATGTATGCAGATTGAAGAAGGCTCTGTACGGATTGAAACAAGCTCCTAGAGCTTGGTATGGAAGAATTGACAGTTTTCTGACGAGCTTGGGCTTCACCAAGAGTAAAGCCGATTCTAACCTTTAATTCAATGTTATGAATGATGATCCTGTTATATTGCTGTTGTATGTGGACAACTTATTTCTAACTGGAGAAGAAAAGCTCATCATTGATTGTAAGAAGAAGCTCGTTGTAGAATTTGAGATGAAAGACCTTGGCCTAATGCACTATTTCTTTGGTCTTGAAGTTTGGCAGAGCCCAGAGAAGATCTTCCTTAACCAATGGAAGTATGCAGTTGAAATACTAAAGAGGTTTGATATGTTGGAGTGCAAATCCATGAATACACCCATGGAAACAAAGTTGAAGCTCCTGGTTGACACTTCGTCAGAATTGATTGATGCTACGCTGTACAGACAAATCATTGGATCGTTGATGTATTTGACGAACACCAGGCCAGATATATGTTTTGCTGTAAACACCTTGAGTCAATTTCTGGTAGAACCCAGACGTGTTCACTTGGTGGATGCAAAACATGTGATGAGGTACCTTAAGGGTACATTAGATTTTGGTCTCAGTTATAATGGAGATCATGACTTTAGACTAAGTGGTTATACCGATTCTGATTGGGCTAGAAGTGTCTCTGACAGAAACAACACTTTAGGATGTTGTTTCAGTTTAGGGTCATCCATGATCTCATGGCAGAGTAGGAAGCAATCTAGTATTGCTCTCAGCATGGTAGAAGCAGAATACATTGCTGCATGTTTCGCTAGCTGTGAAGCCATATGGATTTGGAAGTTGTCGATAGGTCTTCGATTTGGAGATGGAGGCAACCGTGATTCTATGTGATAACCATAGTTGTATAAAGATGACAGAGAACCCTGTGTTCCATGACAAGTCAAAACACATAGAAATCCGATATCATTACATCCGTGATATGGTGTAGAGAGGAGCCATAAAGCTCTAGTATGTTAGCACGGATGAACAGGTTGTAGATGTGTTGACCAAGCCTCTGTCTCGTGTAAAGTTTGAGCACTTTCGAGATAATCTTGGTGTAGTCCGAAAGGGCCTCCCTCGAAAGGGGGAGTAGTGTTGTGATGCCAGCCTTGTGCTTAAGATTTCCAGCGTCGTGCTGATGTTATTGTGATGCCAGCATTGTGTTGAAGATTTCCAGCTTCGTGTTGATGTTGTTGTGATGCCAGCCTCGTGCTGAATATTTCCGCTTCGTGCTGATGTTGTTGTGAATCGTGATGCCAGCCTCGTGCTGAAGATTTCCAGCTTCGTGCTGATGTTGTTGAGATGCTAGCTTCGTGTTGAAGATTTCCATCCTTAGTGCCAATGTTGATAATGCTCCAACCCTCGTGCTGTGATGCTGTTGTTGTTGATGTTGTATCAGCCTTGTGCTGTTATTGATGATGATGATGTATTAGTGTTATACTAATCCATGTTGATGCAGATGATGATGCCATTCCAGCTCCCTGCTGTGGATGATGATATTGATGATGAGAAAAACTTTCGATGATTCATAGATATGCCAGTCAGTGTTCCAGATGCCGTTGATGTTGCTGCCCTCTCTCTCTCCTGATGATGTTGTGGAATACCCTTCTTGTTAAGGGGGGGTGTTGAAATATTGTAACTGCAAAGAGTATTCTATTTATTATTGAGTTTTTACTCATTAGATCAATCCCCTTTTGTGGATTGATCATGTTGGGCATTGTAATTGACCAAATCCCCTTTTGTGGATTGGTCAAACCCTAAATATAATATGCAAATTGAGAAGTCGGNCCCCAGGCTAATTAAAGTGGTTTTAACCACTAAGAAGACAAGTCGGCCTTGCCCAGTGAAGAGACACCTTTCCAACACCTGCCAGTTTGTATAAATAAAGGAAGCCAGTGCTTCATTATCTCACTCACTCATTCGCTCATCCAGTGCGCAAGTTTGGTATCTGGAGTTGGGAGAAGAAGGAAGAGAGAGGCACATTGCTCAGTGTTGGATATTCTCTAGTGTTTTGGTTTATTGTCTTGGCATTGTATTGGCTATCTATATTAAGGAAGTTTTGCTGGGTTTTCTCCTCCATGAGGGTTTCCCAGGATAAATACTATGTATCTTGTGATTGTGTTTCTCTCAGTGATCCTACCTATGCTATGGTTATTTAGTAAATTGAAAAGAAATCTAATAATAGCTTAAACCTTAACAAAGTTCTCTGTGTGTACCTTCTTAAATTGCCAATGCAATCGCTTCAAAAAACATAATGCAAATCAATGACACTTCTTATATCTTTAGAAATTTGTGCTCTGAGAATTTTATCACAAAAAATATCGTGTACCTTCTCAAATTTCCAACTCTGCTACGTTTAATTGATCATTCTTCTGCTCAATTACTGTTGGGGTTGGTCTTCTACAACAGTCAATGTCTTGGAATTGAATGATGCTGCCTCAGTTTAGAGCGATGCTGCTTGCTGTTCAGGTCTATACTGTTGTGGGTCCAGTTTTGATGATGATGCCACTGCTGTTCAGGTCTATGTTTCCATGTGTCTACAGTTGCCTTTAGTTGCCTTCTTTATTGATAGCCGGGTTGGGCTTCTTCTATAGC
Source organism: Picea mariana (assembly GCA_032191745.1). Classification (NCBI taxonomy): domain Eukaryota; kingdom Viridiplantae; phylum Streptophyta; class Pinopsida; order Pinales; family Pinaceae; genus Picea; species Picea mariana. The sequence goes on from JASDQU010948396.1 coordinate 60,052, forward strand.
CGTTGGACTTTGATTAGTAGCCATTGGTCTCTATTACAACCACCAATTATCTTCAAAATAAATTGTCTATATTGAACTCACATTAGGGAACTCACTCATGTCAATGGTTTAATTTACCCTTTTTAATTTCTTTAATTCTTCCCTTTGCAATTTCCGTGTACCAGCCGCACGAGTATGATATCTCTTTATCGAAATGTGTCAAACATGGACTTGACATGATTCTTTGTAAATGCCCAATGCCACACTCAGTGGTGTGGCTTTGATAAAAGAGATGGTAAGAGATATCGTATGATATCATTATACTTAGAGATGACATACAAGGGTGTTGTAGATATATCTGCAAGTTCCCTTATTCTTGTTAGGAACCGCTCGCTTTCACACTTAAGTGTTGAGTGAAAGATCTCTCTAGATTGTTTGCACATTCTTGAACTATGCCTGTGATAATTAGTCACCAAGAAGATGCTTATCATTGGTCGAAAGCATAAAATTTTTATAGAGCTGTGTTGTGTTAGCATTCTAGAATTAAATGCTAGTGTGGTTGCATATATAGCTGTGGATGGTATTATATGTGAGTTCATCTTTTTTGATCTGTTTCTATTATCTTTTTTGTTTTCTGCCTGACAATGCAGCTTGGTATTATCTGGACCTGTTATACTAGACCTGTTTTACTAGTTCTTGGTATTTGCAAATATCCTTTTTAGAAGGCACCTTTTCTCTTTATAATTCATGCAAGTTGAGCTTTGTAATGTCCGTTTCCTCTATTGATTCTATTGATGATTATTTCGTTAAATGCAATTATCAAGTCTTTATGCTTGTTTTAGCATGTGTTCATTTTATCTATAGAGGCCCATACTAGAAGCCTGCTGGTCTCATCTTTGTGGTTTTGTATGGTTCCTTTGGAGATGTAATTTTGGATGGATTGGGTCTGATTGGTGTCAACTCATGCATACAGGTGTTTGTAGTAGCGTTCTAAAGAAGATATGTCGTGACAATGGCGTTCCAAGGTGGCCATACCGTAAGGTGAATTCTTGCCTAAATACTACTATTTAGTGTTGGGTACATTCAATGAGTTTGTTTGGGTTTAAAACATCTTGTTACTTTCTTCCCCTTACTATTGATTTTTTTTGTCTCGACATGGGAATGCTGTTTTCTAAATTGTAGTATAAATAATAATGTGTAAATTCTGGAGAGCCAGTTTTTGATATCTCATTATTTGCCATCACCATTCTTAAACATTGTGGTATTATTTTGTGAATTTCTTGTTTGTTGCATGTAAACCAAAGCTAGTTGGCAGAGCTATTTAGCTCAGCTGATCTGTACTCCTTAGGATGTCTGGAAATTTCAGTATTCTTAGGCTTAAGATGAAATATTACAAATCATTTATCGGTCTCCTTATATTTATATTGTTTTCGCTATGTTGCATTACACAGGCCATTTCAAGTGAGAATTACAGAAGTTACATTTAACGATCTTCACTAAAGCTATTGCTTATGAATATATGGTGGAGTCTTCTCAGGGATTTGGGGATTCTGGGTGTTACTATCCAGCTTTTAAAGCATATTTTGATTTCAACTTATGAGATTGTTTCCTATCTTCATATTAGTCTATTACATCTATGGCGAATGCCTGTCCTTAATCCCCTCTCCACAGTAACTGATTGCAACATCCAAATTTAAAGCTCTTGCATGGTGTAATACCCCTAGGCCGAACTCCAACTGTAAATGTAAATACAAATGTACTTAAGTTGGTGAGCTGTTTGATATCATTTTGCATGCACTTTCCATGGTATAGTGTGCACATGTACTGCGCACTAAAATGATTAAGTGTGCACATTCCAGGGTACTGTGCGCAACAAACTTAAGTGCGTGCGATTTTGAGGCCAGCGAGCCTTTGTGTATATGTTGTGTTTTGAGGTTGGTGAGCCAGGATGCAGAAAGGACAATATATCTGTAATGTAAATGTAAATATAATCACACGCAAATTTTAATGAAAAACACATCATTGTGGCAGACCAACCATGTAAAAGAGTATGGGGGACTAAAATCCACTAGTTAGGGAAAGGGGGCTAAAAGTTAAGGAAAAGGGGCTAAGTTAGGGAGCTTAAGCCAAAAATAAATATTATATTAATATTCCTTAAAGTATAAAGTATGAATAATTATTTTATCCTAAGTTCTAAGGATGGGGACTGTTATCGCACAATTTGTACTTGCCCAAAGCCCAAGGCAAGTGGATACAAGATTGGCGTAACATGGAGTTATCTATCACTGTCACCTTAATAGGAAACCCCTTTCTATTTGGTAGTATATCAATGTACCCTAGGGGAGACGTCCCCAATGACCTGAGGATTTGAGAAGGCTAAGGCAAGAAAGCCCGCCCCCGTCCCCGCCCCCGCCTCCTCCCCCATCACAAGTCACTCAATTTCAAAGGTTCTTTGTGTCTTATAGAGATGAAGCAAAAGATAAATGAGGTGTACCTGCCGAGAACAAGACAACAATAGAGAAAAGCATGTTAATTCAGGGTACCATATGATGTTAGTGCTTCATAAAACCAAGAACCTTTGAGAAATAAGTAAGCTGTTGTAATACTGCAGCAAAGTAATTATCTATAATAGCGATGAATGTTTTGTAGCAGCTACAGTAATTATGCTTAGAAAAGACAAGAGAATATGGGTCTAATTTGACAGAATGATAGCAACTTGTCAAAAGCAAAGTTGGCAATGTCTAATCAGCTTTTAATGTTGCTTTTAAAGATGAATTTGCTTCTGTAAGATGGCTGTAGCAATCTTTTGCAACAGCAGCAAGTTTGTTAGAGAGTTAGTCTAGTTTAAGGTTAGTAAAGGTTTCAAGAAGTTGTTTGAGAGTTTGTTTGATCAAACTCTCAAACAACTTTCTATTCTTGGGAAGTGTTCCCTCTTAGTCTATTTTCTATACTCCATAGCCCCATAGGATTCAAGGCACTAGAGTCATCATTCATAATTTTGTCATTTGTTGCTGTTTTTTTACATTTCTGCATGCAGATATGTGTTTTTAAGAGCAGTATTTTGTGGATTAATGTCGTTTACACACTTCCCAAGGCAACAGTTTGTCCTTAGTTGTAAATCTGTGTGTTTGCTTGCTGTTTGGTGTGTTTTAATTGCATATTACAAGTCTGATATTTTGAATTACAGCAAGCATTTATTGCATTTTGGCAGCATTTGCTGATCTCTAGGGCTCACACTTCACTTATTGGTTGCATAGGGATTCTGCCTTGTGGTCAGCAAGGACTAACCTGAAGCACAGGGAGATTATACGAGGTGACATTGTTCGTTCTCCAGTTACTTTGGAACCATTCCAGTTTCAAGCATTGTTAAATTCTCAGAAAAAAATCAGAACCCAGTTGCAGATTTAATAAAAATAAGGAACAGAACTGAACTTTAAAATCTGAACATGCTGATTTTTCTTAACACTCTGATGCAATGGAAAATAAACACATAAAGACACAAAGCATTCACACAGAAATACTCAGCGATTTTTGGTCAAATGACCCTGGAAAAACCTAACTGGGAAAACCGGTCTTCTGCTTGGTAGTTTCTTTTATTAAGGAAGGGAAATGTTCAAAATTTTTATAGCTGCTGGGTTAAAGACCCTTTCTGAGGCAAAATGAGCCCCAAAAACCCTTTTTGTGCTTGGCAAGTCGACTTGGGCCCACCAGACATCTCAATGGCTGAGATTAGATCTGAATGGAAGGCTCAGATTGACTGCTTTATGACTATAGGGAAACTTATATTTTTCCTAAGTCATTTAAGCGTCAGAAAAGATAAATTAAATTGGGACCCTCTTTATGGGCCCCCTGCCAGATTTGGTTCACCTCCAAATCTAGCAAACTCTTCCTTTCTAACTCCAATTCTAACACTCCCTCTTAGAGAGGAAGGTGTTCTGCACTACACCAAGTTTATCTCTGAAGTAGACAAAGCTTGACCTTGGCAATGCCTTGGTCAGGATATCTGTTGTCTGCTCTCTTGTTGGTAAGTACTGGAGTTTTATTTTTCCCTGCTGAACACAGTCTCTGATGTGATGGTACCTAATCTCAATGTGTTTGGAGCTGTCATGAAACATTAGATTTTCAGAGAGCTTAATGCAACTCTGATTGTCACAGTGTATGATTGTGGGCTCCAATCCCTGACCAAAAAGTCCCACAAGAAGCTTCCTCAACCAAATTGCCTCGCAGACAACCATGTTGACAACCATACACTTGGCCTCAACTGAGCTCAGTGCAATTGATCTTTGCTACCTGTTGAACCAGGAAACAACGACTGGCCCAACACTGAAAGCACATCCTGAAGTGCTTTTTCGATCAATGGAACCCCCTGCCCAATCAACATCGGTGAAGCTCTGAAGCCTCACACCATCAACTTGCTGGTACCACAAGCCATAATCTGCTGTGGTCCAGAGATATCACAACACATGTTTAGCAACAACCCAATGTAGCCTGGTGGGCTCCACCATAAACTGGCTCAACTGGTTAACTGCAAAACATATGTTGTGCCATGTGTTAGTGAGATACATTAGCGACCCTATGAGTTGCCCGTATAATGTGGCATCAACCCTCTCGGCTCTACTAGAGTATACCTTCTTCTAGTTGGTGACTAGAGGAGTGGCCATGGCCCTGCAATCCTGCATGTGAAATCTTCTAAGAATCTGCTTTGCATATCTGCCCTATCCCAAGAAGGTCTCATCATCACCCTGCCAAACCTCCAATCCAAGGAAATAGTGCATCAGCCCTAAATCCTTCATGTCAGACTCACGTGCAAAGTTCTCCTTGCAGTCCTGGTTCAAGCTATCTACTACTGTCAATATCAAGTCATCTACATAGAGCACAAGAATGAGTGGCTGCCCCTCAACGACTACGTAGTAGAGGTTTGGATCAACTTCACTCTTGGTAAATCCCAATCCGAGAAGGTAGTTGTCAATGCGGGCGTACCAAGCCCTCGGTGCCTGCTTGAGCCCATAAAGAGCTCTCTTTAGCTTGCAGACATGCGTGTCTGTGTTGAAGGTCTCAAACCCCTCAGGCTGCTCCACATAAATCTTCTCCTCCACCCCATCTGTGCTGAAATGGCCAAGATAACTTTGACAGACGAATACCGCGCGACATGTGCAAATGTCTCATCATAGTTGATCCCCTCAACCTATGAGAACCCCTCCCATAAGCCCCCTGCTTAATCTTATAAACCCAACGTGAGCCAACCACAGATTTTCCCTCTGGTCTGGGCACTATCTCCCACACATCATTGCGCATGATAGAGGAGTACTCCTTCGCCATGGCATCTCGCCAAACCTGCTGGGAAGTTGCCTCCTTATATGGAGAAGGCTCTGAGTCTATCAACTCAGTCATAAGTGCCAAACAACCTGTATACCTCTGTGGAGGTTTGCTATGTCTGAATGTAGAAGTAGGAGCCTCGACTCTCTCTTGAGCCTCTCTGATCAACTGATCTACCCACTTGGCTCGTCTTCTCCCTGAACTGGGAGTCACTGCCGTGTGGGCTCCACTCGCTCCTCTCTCTCGTCCTCAATCTTCTCCTCATCATGTTGCTCGACTTGTCTCACTGGTGTCTGAGTAGGTGACTAAGGGGCTGGCTGAGCCTCTTGCTTGGGAGCTTGCTGCTCCTCATCCTCTGTTGCTGTTTGCTCACGCTCCAAGGACTTCTTGAGAGACCTTCCCTCCTCAAACCTGACATCATGCCCGATCACTGTCCGCCTAAGTGCTGGCACATACACCTTGTATGCCTTGGCTATCTCACTGTAGCCTACAAATATGCCCTTTACTGCCGTGGGCTCCAACATCTTCTTGGTCTCTAAAGGTACATGGCAATAAACCAAACTGTCAAAGATCTTGAAATGAGAAACACAGGCCTCTTGCCTGTAAATGCCTCCTCCGGTGTTGGCCTAGCACCGTGTGCGGACTCCTGTTCTGTAAGAACATTGCAGTGTTGCATGCCTCGGTCTAGAGAAATGTGGGCAGCCCCTGGTCATGCAACATGGCCTTAGAAACACCCACTATGATGTGATTCTTGCGCTTAGCCATCCCATTCTGTTGAGGATTATGGGGTGCAGTGAGCTCTTTGCTAATGCCCTCCTTGGCACACAAGTCCCTGAAGGCATTAGAGATGTACTCCCCTTCGTTATCGGACCTGTTGCCATCCTTATACACACTTGCAAACGTGGACTAAGTCTTGATCCACTTAGTGTGTCCTCGGAGACATGATGTCTAAGTTCAAGCCCACTGTCACCTCAACTTGAACTTCTTCCGTCTAGGCTTACTCCTAGGGAAGCCAAGGGGGGTAGACCCTAGTTACTATGTGAGTTAAAAGATTAATTCTAGGAGTTAATTTTAATTGGTTAAAGGTCTAGGGGAATCTAGCCTATATGA
>JASDQU010948397.1:15265-32753 GCA_032191745.1 Picea mariana
AAAAAAAAAAAAAACGACGGGCAAGAAGGGAGTACTATATTGTAATTGGCAGCAGTCATGTCGCCTTTGAACATAGCACAAAGTTATTGAGTCCTTGCGTCATCATAATTTTTGGTTTAGCATGGCCTTAGGAAGCTGATCTTGTTACATAATTTTCTCTACCAACTGGTTAATCTTCCAACCACTATAGAGAACATTATGGATGCCTCCTGCATCTAATTGTCAAATCATTAAGTCTATGCTGCCACAGTCCATCGTATGTCTCATGCTCTTGTTCAAAGGAAGTCTATCAACCTGTGTCGTCCACTCCTAAAAAATATTGACTTCACATGTCGGCCATACCCTTAGTTTGTCTCATAATCACATGATACTTTTGTCTTATGATGCACCCTGGCCCTACTTTCATCATTGGTAGGTCACCTTGAACCCAGCAATCGACATTTCATCATGGGTCGTTGACTGGGTGGTTTCCCTTGTGTTTGATGGTAAGACATATATTCACACTTTGGGNTATTGGTGGTTTCCTCGCCTTTGTCAGTAGTTTTCATCATTGGCTGCTATTCAGAGGGTCTTTTTTGTGTACCGCTTGCATTTGGCACACGTAGAAGATGCACAGGGTCATTGGTTCATGAAGATGTTCTTCATCCGATCTCCACCAAATCAAGAAGATCCTGCTTTGTTCCTCGTGCTGACTGATGAGAGATGCCTTAATGCTCTCCTTTCAATGGGTCTCTTTCCATCGACTTCAGCTCATGTATTCTAGATACGAGACCTAGAGTTTTATGAGTACCTTGAGGCTTGCAGTCATTAGTGGCAGGCTCTCTCGCCATTGATAGATGGGAATACATCAATGTCTCCTAATCAATGGATCTCTCAAGTGTTCGACACCATCTCCTTTATTCACATTTGTAGATATGTACTCAGTGCCTTGATACCTACTTTCATCATTGGTAGGTTGTCTCACGTTTGTTAATGGTATACCTCAATGACCGGTAATCAAACGATGTCCCATCGTGTTCGACCACAACTCATTTATTCACATGTTGTAGACTTGCACCATTAGCAGATTGTATTGAAGACTTGAAGACATCACTTTGTGGACATATCTTTCCTGAGTTGTTGCTTCCATTTCATTGGACCAGTACCTATTTGACTTCAACTATCATGGGAGATTAGATTGTACTACATGGTATACAGATATCTTTAGATTGATTTTGCGACTGGTTTCACTGGGCCTTGTTCGTGACTATGATAGCTATTGGCATGTAACCTCATTTATACTTACCTACTCATGGCCATGAACACTTGTTGGTATATTTTCCACATGGATCTGCATTGTATTCTTGGCAGCCATGTATGCAAAGTTAGTACATAATGTAATGAGCAATTGAGTTCGTCCAGCTGGTTCTCTACCACTCCAGCCTCACCATTGCTATCTTGCACAGAGGGCCTTTTTCCATTTCCATATGCAGACTTATCAACCCCCCTTTTTGATAAATCTAGATCGAAAATTATATATTTTTCCACATATACGCTTCCTAACTGCTTTGCAAGATGTGTATACGCTTGCTGCTCCACTACAACTCACGTATATCGGGATTTGTGCTAGAAAATACAAAATGAGGTCGGGTTTCCATGTCATGACAAATGATCTCTGATCTTTAACCTTCCATATACTGGAAATGTCTTGACTCGACCCTTCAGTTGCATTCTGGAGGCTATAAGAGCACAATTTCGAGCTATGGAAAAAGAGAGAGAAAGCATTCAACTTTGAGAGAAAAGTTACTCTGGAGAAATTACTTCATATTGAGTCTGCATCCCTTTGTCCCTCAAGTCTAAACACAGTGTTCAGCCCCCAAGCTCTTCCCTTATTTTTAAGAGGATCTCATTATCTCTTTGCTATGAGCTTGCCTTTGGTGGAGGATTGAAGTGGTGGATACCTAGTTGGAAGGAACTTGGTTTCTTGGTTTCGAACCGTGCCGACACGAAAGTCTGTAATGTTGATACTTTTGTTGATCAATTATTAATAAAAATACTCCTTTCCTGTCCTATCAATATCTTGAAAATATATGATTATTATCCATGGGCATGTTTGTAATGTTTATTAATGGATTGTGCTATCTGATGTGCTAACTCATTTTATATACTGTCACTATGTACTTGCATCGCTTGTTTGTTGAGAACTTCTTGTAGGCGTAAAGATTTGGGTCAAAGTGCTCAACGGTGGAACGACATCAAACGATTGGATCAAGGTAGGCTTCTTCCTCATATTTCACATTAGTTTATATAGCATATGTTGGAATTGAGTTGATTCCTGCAGTCATACATGTCTGTTGTGGTTTACCCTTGGCCATAGAGAGATTTTCCCTTGTAACAAACATGCCAAGGATTTATGCAGCATTGGACAAAAAGAAAGCAGAATATCAATCCCACGTGATTGAAGTGGAAGGTAAGATTGACAACCAACTCATAACAACTTTAATTAATTATGGAGCTAGCCATAGTTATATAAACTCTAACATTGTTGAAATATTTCACTTGCAAAGGAGTAAGCATAAGAAATATTGGTTAGTTCAATTCGCCACGGGAGATAAGAGGAAAATAAATGAGCTCGTTAAAGATTGTCAAATAGACATGAATGCATTTAGCACAAAGGTATACGTGAACATCATTCCATTGGTTTTGTATGAATGTCTAATTTGTAAATGTGTTGAACCTTCACAAAATAGATCTAGCTAGAAAATACCACACACATTTTCAAAGATAAATTGAGGAAGAAGAAGCAAGAGAGAAAGAATGGAAGAATTCCCATTAACCGTATTCCACACTCAAAGAGTGAATAATTTACAATAGATATAGGATAAATGAGTAAATAATGCACCATAGTGGTGTTCTAGAGTGATCTAGACACACACCAACAGTTACGGGAGTAAAATGTCACCTAGTATAGTCTCTTAGGCAGTTACGGGAGTGAACTTCCACCTAGTCTAAGTTAACTAGTCTATCAGTCTTCAATTAACTGACTAAAGCATAGTGAAGTGAGGAGGAGATCAGGGAATCATGAGTAATGAGTTAGTCCGGTGATGATCCCAAGGACATGCGCATTAGATGGTGATGATCCCAATGTAGTATCTAGACTCCACTCAACTGATCAAACTGAAGTGAAAACTGAAGAGAATATTCTCCATAGAGGAATATTCTTCCTAAAATATAGGAGACTGAATAATGACTAATAAACAAGGAAAAAACTTAGGAAAAATAATTCCTAGGTGTGTGTGAAGTAACTCCAACACCCCCTGAACATCACTATGGTGAAAATAAAGAATGAGTCCCAACAACGAGGCCATGTTAGGTACCCAAATACAAAAGATACACTGAAATAACTGAGGAAAGAGGGAAAACCTCATGGGAAAACCCCCTCCTCAAATTACAATGCATAAAAAAAAATGAGAAGCAACAAAAAGCAGTTGTTAAGCAACCATGTCCTTCACTCCAAGAAGACCTCACAACTGTGCAAGTTTGTGCTCGTTGAAGATTTTGTTGAAGATGTAGATGTTTGCACGGATCTGATGAAGTAGATGCACCCCTGAGATGTCCACACATATCCACTTTATCTTCTTATAATGAAGAAGATCCAAATAAATTTTGGATGAAACTTTGAAAATCGTGCGGTCGTTTTTGGAAAAACGCTGAAATTTTGTTGATTTTAAAATGATCATAACTTCACTTCCCGAACTCTATTTTAGATGTTTTATTTTTTAAATTGGTTATTTTTCCTGAGAGGAATTCAAATATCCAATTTTTTTTTGAAAATTTTTCTCATAAAATATCATAATTGAATCGTATGTTTGTGGCTCCCTTTTTGTCTCCTGAGATGCATGCATGGTGCATGCAAAAGTGTCTGCATGTGACTCATGAGATGCATGCCATATATCTTCCACATGAAATTCAGAAAAAAAATATGAAATGGAGTAGAAATCATCTTCATTTAATGGAATACATATTTGTGCAAATACTTTTGTAGAAGACTCTTCGTAATAAGAGGCTTGATCTTCTGATGGATTCTCTTATGGCTCCATCTGTTCAACCTCTTGCATGAAATCTTCACAATCTTATTTATTCCCAAATACAACCTCCAATCTGGTCCATAATTCATTTGGATTTGATTCTTGTGAGTCATCATATACTTGATGGAGAATTTTATGAGAAATAAACCAGAGGATACATCCTATGGCCATATCTTGTCTATTGAGAAAATCATTTTTCTCATCGGTGGAATCAAGATCTACTTCTATTTCCATAGTTATTTGGTACAAGCCTTTGCATCTAAGAAGAAGCATATTTTTGGCTTCCACTCCAAATAGTTATGGGATGTGAGAAGTATTGTCAGTGAATAATCCATCTTTTTTGCGTTCTTCAATCTTCAGTACCTGCAAAAAAATAATTTGGTGTAGTTTTTTCTTAGAACTCCATCGGCTATGATACCATGTAAATGTGTTGAACTTGCACAGAATAGATCTAGCTAGAAAATACCACACACATTTGCAGAGAGAAATTGAGAAAGAAGAAGCAAGAGAGAAAGAATGGAAGAATTCTCATTAACCATATTCCACATTCAAAGAGTGAATAATTTACAATAGATATAGGATACATTAGTAACTAATGCGCCATAGTGGTGGTATAGAGTGATCTGGACACACACCAGTAATTACGAGAGTAAACTACCACCTAGTCTAGTCTCTCGGGCAGTTACAGGAGTGAACTGTAACCTAGTCTGAGTTAACTAGTCTATCATTCTTCGGTTAACTAACTGAAACAAAGTGAAGTGAGGAGGAGATCAGGGAATCATGAGTAATGCGCTAGTATGGTGATGATCCCAAGGACAATGCGAATTAGATGGTGATGATCCCAATGATGAATGGTGATAATCCCAATGTAGCATCTACAGTCCACTCAACTGATCAAACTAAAGTGAAAATTGAAGAGAATATTCTTCATAGAGGAATTTTCTTCCTAAAATATAGGACACTGAATAATGACTAATAAACAAGGAAAAACAACTCCTAGGTGTGTGTGAAGTAACTCCAACATAATTGGCATGGATTGGTTGGAAAAATACCATGTTGTCCTAAATATTTACAACAAGACAATCACATGTCTTGATGAAGAAGTGAAGCAAGACAAGGTTCAAGGCATTCCAAGAGTTGTAGCTATTAGAGAAATTTCAACTATGCAGTTGAAAAAGAGTTTCTGGAAGGGATGTTAGATTTTTGCAGCCCATATAGAAGAGGTAACCATAGATAAAGTGGAAAGCATTGAAGACGATCCAATATTAAGGGATTTTGAAGATGTTCTTAGAGAAATCCCAGGATTTCCACCAAAGAGAGACATTGATTTCTCTATTGATTTGGTGCCAGGAATAGCCCCAGTGTCCAAGACACCATATCGAATAGGTACACCAGAGTTGAAGGAATTGCATATACAACTTGAAGAGTTGTTAAGGAATGGGTATATATGCCCAAGTGTGTCACCTTGGGGAGTCTCGATTCTTTTTGTGAAGAAGAAAGATAGAATCTTAAGGCTATGTGTTGATTTTAGATAGCTGAATAAGGTCACCATAAAGAACACATATCCCTTTCCAAGAATTGATGATTTATTTGATCATATGAAAGGTGAAATAATATTTTCCAAGGTTGACTTGAGATCATGTTATCATAAAGTGAGGATAAAGGAAGAATACATCAACAAGAAACATTCAAGACAAGATACGAGCATTATAAATTCGCGGTAGTTCCATTTGGACTATCAAATGGACCAGTTGTTTTTATGTTCCTAATGAATGGAGTGTTCAGGAAATACCTGGACAAATTTGTGATTGTGTTCCTAGATGATATACTCATTTACTCTAAGTTAGAAGAGGAACATGAGTAGCATTTAAGAATGGTGTTGCAATTTTTAGGAGAACATAAATTGTATGCCAATCTAAGTAAGTGTATCTTTTATCAAAAGAAGATTCACTACTTGGGGCATACAATTTCAGTAGAAGGGATATCAGTTGATCTTGAGAATATAGAGGCCATTAGAGGATTTTTGGCACCAAGAAATGTCACAGAGGTCATATAATTCATGGGTCTTGTTGTTTATTATTGAAGTTTCATAAAAGGTTTCTCAAATATTGAAATTCCAATCACTTCTTTGCAAAAGAAGGGAGTGAAATTTGAATGGAATTCCAAGCATGAAGAAAGATTTCAACATCTGAAAGACATCTTGGCAAGTGCACCAATCTTAAAGATTGCAGATCCGAATGAATATTTGTTTGTGTGCATTGATGCATGCAAGGAAGGACTTGGTGGAGTTCTCAATAAAAAGGATCATGTGGTATGCTATGAGTCCAGAAAATTAAAAGAACATGAGAATAATTATGCTACCCGTGACCTAGAATTAGCAACAATTATACATGCATTAAAAATGTGGATACATTACCTCATGGGAAGAAAATTTGAGCTAAGGACAGACCACCATGGTATGAAACATTTGTTTTGACAACCAACATTAAATTATAGACAAACTAGACGACTTGAATTCCTTAGTGAATATGACTTTGAGATTAAACACATTAAAGGTAAAGAAAATCAAGTGGCTAATGCAGTCAATGAAAGATCTCATGAGAAGCATATTACAATCATTAGCATATACATGTCTGATATAAAAAACAAAATTATTGCAGCAGTAGATTCAGATCAACAATATCTAAAATAAAAGAAACATTACAACAAGGTAATTTTTAACAGAAATTTAATTTTTATGAGCTGAAGGAAAATGAAATTCTCATTTACAAGGGAAAAGTATATGTGTTGAATTTCAATGAGCTGAAAAATGCAGTGCTGGAGGAAATACACTATGTGCCATATGTTGGGAACCTAGGGTATCAAAAGACAATTACAATTGTAAGAAGCCAATACTTTGGCTAGGGATGAAGAAACAAGTGGCTAATTACATAGCCGAATGTCTAAAGTGCTAGAAAGTGAAGACTGAACATAATCATCCAGTTGGTTATTGCAACCATTACCTATTCCGGAATGGAAGTGGGAAGTAGTTACAATTGATTTTATTACAAAGTTGTCTAAAACAATTAAGCAACATGATTCCAGCATGGTGGTGGTGGATTGATTGACTAAGTCAACACAATTTATTATAGTGAATAAAACACACAAGGAAACAAATATTGCAGAGATCTACATGAAATAAGTTGCTAGGATACATGGAGTTCCGAAGGAAATAGTTTTAGACAGAGACCCAAAGTTTACTTCCAATTTTTGGAAGAGTTTGTTCAAAGGCTTTGGGACAAATATAAATCTCAGTACAACATATCACCCAGAGTCAGATGGGAAAACAGAAAGGAGTAACAAAATAATTGAGGACATTCTTAGAATGTATGTGATGGACCAACCATCAAAGTGAGAGGTTTATATCCACTTAGTGGAATTTTCATACAATAATGTGTATGTTTGAAGCATTGTATGGAAGAAAGTGTAAAACACTAGTGATTTGGGATAACTCAACAAGCAGAGCTACCATTGGGCTAGATTTGTTAAAGGAAATGGAAGATCATATGACAAAGATAAGGAAGAATTCAAAGGTTTCCCATCATAGGAAGAAAAGTTATGCAAACAAGAATATATTTTTTAGAGATTTTAAAGTGGGCGAACATGTATTTTAAAAGTGAAAGCAAAGATAAGTTCTCTAATATTAGGGAGTTTCCCAAAATTAGCAACAATATATTGTGGACCTTTTGAAATATTAAAAAGGATAGGGCCAGTTGGATACATGCTAGGATTTCCTGCATCCATGTGAGTGCATAATGTATTTGATGTGTCATTATTAAATAAATATGTGTTTGGCCCTAACCACATAATTTATTGGAATGTGATCCAGGTGGAGTATGAAGGGAACTTCTAGGTGGAACCAATATGCATCCTAGACCAGAAAGTCAAAGTTATTGGGAACAAGTCCATAAGGCTGGTAAAGGTTCAATGGAACTGCTACAGTCCTAAAGATGCTACATGGGAGCATGATGAAAACATGCAGGAAGAATACCCACATTTTTTTGTCAATTTTGAAGGAAACAAAATACAAGACTCCATTTTGAGTAGCCATAATTCCATAACCACATCTCAGAGTCCTAGAAAAACTATGCTACATGCCCTAATAAAAGAATGACACATTCCTTGGGTTATCCTTAATAAACAAATGGTACATTCGTTGGCTTAACCTTGATAAAATAATGGTGCATTCCTTGGGTCAATGGGTTGAGAGGAACATGAGATTATGGTTGGAACTGCTATTGGAGTTGTGAAATTGCAGAATTTTATTTTCTAAGTATTGTGATGTAAATTTGCATATATGTATATCGACATAGTCTGCATCGATGATGGTGCACAATTGTATGGGAGGGGGATCGTAACATCCCCACTATAATCCCCAGTTTAATTAATTCTTGATGTAGATATAATGTGTGGCTACGACCAAGTGATGTATATGCAAAATGTATTTCTAAGTTTTAATAATAATATGTGATGCCAACTCCTAAGGGGACATGGAAAGAGATGGGTGAATGTATTAATCCAAAAGAGAGGGGAGGGTCTAGGAGAATGTCTAAGAGAGGGGTCCAAAGGGGAAAATACCAATGTCTATTAATTCACCCACATTCCTAAATTTTATTATCATATGTATTAAACTCTATTTTCTAATTGACTGTTCCCAAAGCCAATAATTGAATGAATGTAAGAGGGTGGGTGTGAGAAGTCACATCCCATAGTTATTGGGAGCATGAGGGATGACTACAATTTTCTTGGGGAAGTGTGTGAGTTAATCAAGTAAGCCAAGGAGAGGAAATTCATATGGGGGGCTACACAAATTTTTACACATTCATTTTTTGGGTATGAACAATAAGTAGAGAGCGAGAAAGAGATCTTGGAGCTAGAGAAGCCATGGAGGTTGAATTATAAATCATGTTGGAGTGTATTTGGAGCTGAATATTGAATATCCAGGTTGTTAGGCCTTCAGAGTGAACTCTTGTTTGAGTTGCACTATAACAACAAGTGTTTGTTTCTATTTTTGTTGGTAGTTTTCCTAGCAGTGAGTTCCCTTGAGTTTTGAAGTTGAGAGATTCTTGGTTACCTATTCCAGAGAGACCCTGACAAATGAATGGGATGACCGAGGGATTGATATTAGTGAAGGGGTATATTCCTTGGTTTGGGAAGGTCAAGAGGAAGAGAGATGGTGGAAAATCAGGATACCTGTAGGGGAATATCATTGGGTTGTGGGATTTTTGAGTTGTGAGTGGACAGTGAGAGACCACCCTTTTTTTTGGGTTGCTAATCCCAACTCGGGGGTGACTTGTTGTTGATATTTGGAACAACAAGTCTATGGTTGGGTGGAACATCTATCCCAAGTAGTTGGTTGCATAACTATTGTTAAAAGATAAGTGTTTTACCTACCTTTGGTCTTGTGTTTATGAGTTAAATTGATTTGCATGTGTTATCACTCTGTAATTTCTTAGGATGAGGGAGAAATTGACAGAGGTAATTGTTTCCACCGCTTGGAGTCTTGGATCTATCCCTCCAAGACTTAGAGAGGGCTCTCTTTGTATGATTTAGCTTGGTTTGGAATAGGATATTAGGCTAGTTATGAGGGACCGGAGTTTTTGGTTTTTAAATGGTTGGTTTGGGACCACAAAGAGGGCCATTGGGAAAATGGGGTCTGTGCTTAAATATATGATTCACTCTCAGATCTAGACAAAACTCTTACACAGGGCAAGGTACTGGAAATGTTGGATTGAATCAAGTTTTAATGGTGTCAAATGAGGAAAAAGTAGAGGAGAAAAAGTTAAGAAAAGGAGCATTTAAGAATTCCTAAATTGAGCTTTTAGAGGAGAAACATAAATATTACCAAAAGATCAGATGCAGAGTATTTCACCAATAAATTCTGCTCTATTACTATCTTTTGACAATAAGAATTTGAAAACAAGTGGTATGATAACTGGAAAAACACTTAACAGAGAAAAGGAAATGCCACCAACACCTTCGCACAAGAATCATGTCAACAACTTGCCTATTACTGATCGATCATTTGAGATTACGGAAAAAAATCTTTTTGGAATGGCAAAGCCCATAGTCCAACAAAGAAAATTGCTCCCTCTCAGGTCGAACCCCTTTTTTTTTGTATTTTACATCTATATAAATAGGTAAAGATACTCTCAGTCTTAAGAACTCGAGTCCTATCTCTGCTTTCTAAAAATAGAAAACAGTTACAATCATCTTGACACTTGTCCAAACAAACTGCCTTATTCCAAGGAACTATCTTAACAGAAAATACTAAGAACAATCTGAAGATACTGCTTGAACATTTCGAACACTGGAGGTTGTTAAGATTTGTTGGCAAATAAACTCTAACAGAATCAAAACAAATAAATGCAGAATCAGTCGAATGCTTGAGGTTGTTGGATTTTTTGCCAGCTGGAGAATCTATTCTCTAACCACTGCCTGAAATATAGGAAATCTCTGCCACTTGTGATCTGACTGCCCTTAAATATGGATGCTTCATATAGAATAAATGCTATCAGTTCCATTCCCAAAACTAGTGGATCGAATTCCTCTTAAAATGTGCCATCAAAATATAAGTATCATTCTCTATTGTAGCGTTGGGTCTTCTAAAGATAAAATTTTGTTTTTTGCACATTTTGCAGAGTATTCTGTACAAGAATCACTGTAGAATTTCCTGTAACAATTTTTTGTAAGTATGTTGAGTGGAACCTCTGTTCTTAACACAATGACACTTGTTTATTTTCAATAGGTGTAAGTTCTCAAGATTGTCCTTATTAGTTGACCATTGAAATGACGAGAGTTGTCTCTTCTTCTCATGTCACAACTCAATTCCTGAATATAGAGCTCTGAATCATCAGGATTGTCAATCATTGGAGCCTTTTGTTTTCTCTTTGAAGTTGAATTCTTAATTTTCTTAGGCTCTGAGGGTCCTTTACCTTCTGGATTTACAATAGTTGAATCTTTCATATGTATATTTTACTATTGTTGATAAGTCCAAAAAGAAACACCGTAACTATACATCGTTGGATATTGGGTTGGAGGGGTATAACCATAAGCTTCATATCCTT
The DNA here is from genome assembly GCA_032191745.1 of Picea mariana. Classification (NCBI taxonomy): domain Eukaryota; kingdom Viridiplantae; phylum Streptophyta; class Pinopsida; order Pinales; family Pinaceae; genus Picea; species Picea mariana. The sequence goes on from JASDQU010948397.1 coordinate 26,439, forward strand.
GACCATAATTGTAGTGAGTTCCACTACTATTCCATTAATTTGGATCCATTTTAAGGCTACACTCCCCAACTTATAGTCTGCTCATTTTCCAGGGATCGACCCCAAGAAATCCACATCAGTACCATGTAAATTTTGCAAAGCTTCCTCCACAGAGGATCTGTTAGTGATCTGTACAAAATCACATCCTTTTCCCATCAAAACAATCACGACCATAGTGATGATATTCACTCGGATCTTTCAAAAGATACTGCAACTGATTTAATCATGAGTAGACACTGCCATCACTCAAAAGGCCAATGAGATGAAGAGTACCATTTCAAAGTATTTCTTATTTAAACCTCGTTGCCTCATAGATATTTCTAGAGGCGAGAGCATAATTGACAAATTTTACTCCTTGTGGCTTGTCACTTGGTGGTTGATGTTTGGGCATTGTGTTGGCTCGATAACAGGTGTGTTGTGGATGTGGTGCCCTGGAGCTGGAGTTAGCACTTCTCTTATCCATAGAAGCATGAAATAATGTGTTGCCTTGTTTATTTAAGAGTCGTTCCACCTGTTAATAGTGCGCATGAGGGTTTTATTGTATCTTACCTATACCAGGAGGGCCCCAAAAAGACTAAATTGCTTGTCCATTCGGGTTTGGAAATCGGTCACATAGACACAATGTGCTATCGAGCTTGTTTGGTGATCTGCATGCATAACTTTGGAAAACAACTTTGCACAACTGTGCAAGATCCTTGACACCTGTATGTCCCCTCTTGGCACCTGATTCATCTTTTGGACACCTTCGCCACTTGTGACATTCACGTGCTAGGTTGTGGGCACCATTAACTGATTGGTCTAGTTATCACCGGCGCAATCTTTTCCAGGCTTGGCACTTGACACCTGAGATCGAGGATAAGACACTTGTTTGCTCGGCGCGAGGGTTTGACTTTGTTTTGTTTTGCGGGCCTTTTTATTTTCGCAGTAGTGAGTGTTATCCTGCATTCACCAGGGATTTGGTTAGAATGGTTCCAGTTCATATACATCGTTGTTTATAATGAATATTGATGTGAGCAATGTGCTTGAAACACTTATGACTCTGCCTTGGTGTTTGGTGTTCTTGCTTTGGGCCCCTCCTTCGACTTGTTTGTATTATTGTCTTGTGGTAGGTGCTGCTAACTGTTGATGTTGTTGTTGATGCAGGTGCTTGGCTAGAGGACTGAAGATTGGCCTTTGGGCCCAAAATTTTTGGCAAAATTTTAAATTAGATAAAACCCTGCTATAAAGCCCGAGAGTCTATAATAAGAAAAATGGCCAAGAAACGTAGGCCCCAAGAACTTTCAAGGCTTTGAAAAAATAAAACCAAGGCTCCAAGAAACTATTTGGATCCAATATATAAAGAAAACGCCCAATTTTGTTTCAGTAAGAAAACACTATCATAAAGAAACTTTGTACCAGAGCCATAATCTTTCTTAAACCGCATTCATTGATGAAGAATTTTGCCAAGATAGATCTGGGAACACGACATGTCCATCATTTGTTCTGCGGCATCAATGGAGAAGATATCTTTGGAGAGGTGTTGATAGCCTTTTGTCAACTTTGCATTTTCAATATGGGCCATGAGCAATCTTATTTATGCCCGAAATGGATATTAGTCAGAATACTGATTTCCTATAATTTATAGGATCCTAACAGCATGAACTCTATGTTTAATAAGAATTTATATGCTATTATGTTGAGTTACTTAGCTGTATTCATATTGGTTAAAAACATTGTATATGAATTTAATTAATTGTAACATATAATAGCTAAATTTGATTGTAATTCTTAGCTGGAAGCTATGGGAAATTAATCAGTTAGCAACATTTTTTCATTTTAATGAGTATTCCACACGTAATGGACCTCAGTTGGGCTGGGAGACATTACACTACTCATTAATGCATGGTGTGCCCCTTCAATGATCCAAGAGTTGGTATAGGTGTACCACATCTAACTCTATTTTTTGTACCTATATAAAAAAATGAATGTAGATATTAGCATGGATTTCATCAAGTTGTTCTCTAGCAATAACTTGGAGAGGTTCTTATGATAACGACCTAGGTTCAAATCCTAGTGGACATGTTCCTCCCCTAGGTGGGGTTTGTTTGATGTGGCTATTAAATATTTGTTGATGTAGCCTTTAGGAAAAAATATTGTAATGGTGTTGGTAAGGTACCGAAAAATCCATTTTTCGCTTAAGTGCAAGAGGTGAATGTGTTTATTTTGTGGAAAAAAATATAAGGATTGGCACAAATTAGTAAGCTATAATACTAGGGAAAAATCCTAATAGATTATGCTATACTAAACATAACATCACTTTATTTTTTATGGATGAGGAAAAACACTTCAATTATGATAACTTGTTCGGTTGCAAAACAATTTATAGCCCAAGGAACTTAAAAGGACGAATAGGTTAAAGAAGTAGGATGAAGATGGCCTCAAAATTTAATGATCCAATCCAACATAGATTGAGCATAAGCACAACACCCAAAAACATGTTTGGGGGCCTTGGATCTACCACATAAGGGACATTTACATTGAGGGATAATTAGGGGGGTTAGTCTATTTCCAAGAGCCAACCCAACGAGAATCAAATATTGAGAGAAGAAATAGTTTCTGGGCTTAATAAACTACTAGATTTTAGGATATTGAGTCCATAATTACAATCCAAGTTGCCACCAAAATGGTTCAAAATTAAATTCCTCAAGTTTTTACACTTATTGTTTTAAACGCAATTTGGGTGGTAATTGGGGACTTTATTATCATGTTTTAAGTTGCAAGAAAACTTGCATTGATTATAACTTCCTTTTTAGAGACTTAATTAACATTGGATCATCAATATTGCATCCAAAATCACATTGAAAACTAAGATGAAAATAACATCAATTCTAGCATAAATTATAATGCCGATTTTAGTATCAAATTAAGAATCAATTTAAAACTATTACTAAAACCTTGTTTGTGCCCACTTTGTATACATGTACATCTAGTTACATTCTTGAGCAGACTTTATATACATGTACATCTACTTACATTCTTATTGGTATCCATGATAGTTATTAATAAGGTTTCAATTGCAACCATATTAAAGTAAAAAATATTTTGCTCATTTATTAGGTTTCAATTATAACCCTATAAAAGTTAAAATAAGTTTGTATTTTAATCATCTATCATATCATATCTCATTTGTAGAGGCAAGAGTGTCCCAAAAAAACAAAAAAAAAAATGAAAGATGAAGAATTATCAATTTCTATATATTTATATTTATTTTTAAATCATTTTATTTCACTTAGTTAGCCAAAATAAATTTAATCAATTTGTAATACCATCATTTTAATTTATCATCAAAGTTAATTAAATAAAATAATTGTGAAAAGGGAACATCAACAATTAGTGATCATTCTAAGTGTTGTGTTTTTCTTCATAATCCTCTTTTGTCCCAAAAATTATAATCAATAGTCTAGTCCCTCCTTGTGTACACTTATAATAAATATCTTACATAATAATTTTGAGATGTTAATTGTGTCATGAAATGTGAAAGTTTGCAAATATAACAATAATATTAAATAATATAAAACATCAATAAATATTATTAATTTTAATTATTAAATATTGTTTTTCATTATATTGTTAATTTATAAATTGGTATTATCATATTTATAGGTTAAGTAGTTAACAAGTTCGTTCACTAGGTTTAAAATGGAATTTTTTTCATGTGCAATAGTTATTATCACTTTGAATATCAAGAAAATATTGAACATAGTTTTAATAAAAAATTTGTTAATGAACATTTTTGTTTTTAACCAATTGATTTTTTTTCCGAATAAAAAACATTGTCCATTCTCCCTTATATTAAAAAAAACAATCATATATATAAACATTGTAATGTGCATTAATTATATGAAAAAAACAATGAATTTGTAATATAATATAAAACTAAAAAATAATTTAAATTAACTATTAAAAAGATAATTTCAAATAAATAAAAAATTTCAAATTTTGTTTCTTTACAACAAACACATACTATAAATATTATAAAAACACACTAAACATTTTATAATAAATAAGTAAAGCACCGTAACTAAATCATGTAACAAAAGCATGCTATAAATCATGTAACATCAATTATAAAAAACAAACAAAGACAATTTTAAAAGTGAGATGTTGCCTTAAAGTATGAATCCCATTACTTACTACTTATATAATAAAATTATGTGTCTCCATTTTTTAAAGATAAAAGATAACCACTRCTATCTCTCTAAGAGTGAGATTGCATTAATCAACCACATAAGAAGGTGCACAATGTCCATATCAAATTCGCCTAACCCCTTTTACATATTATTTTTCTTTATAAGAACATTAAGAATTATGTTATGTTATATATTTATGCCTTTGGGCCTTTTGTAATTTTATTTAGATTAATTATAATAAATAAATTAAATCCCCATAATTAACTAACTTAGGTAATAAAAACATATTATAACTTTTTAAAAAAATAGTGATAATTGTTTTTTGTTTGCTAGTGTGTTCGTGACCTGTGGGATTAGCTTATGGTTGAGAAACTGCGATTTAGGGGCATCTAAGTCGTCAAAATCACCCGGGGATTGCACTCGGCTTGAGCCACACCAACCCTTAATATCGCTGGATTTTTTGTCCCCACAGGTTTTGAACCGATGACTTTAACATCATGAAGTGCCTTAACAGCACACTCTGTCACCCACTGTCCTATACCTCGGAGACAAAATAATGACAATTTTTAAAATAAAATATTATTTTAAAATTTTAATTACATTATTTGCAACTTAAAATTATGTTTTTTTTTTTTTTAATATTAAGATAGCTATAACTATTTCTTTCCAGTAATGATATTACATTATTCAACCACATAAGTATACAATGTCTTAATATGTAATATTCAATTACATTATTCAACTACATAAGTAAGTACACAATATATTAATAGGTAATACTCAATGTCCATGTCAAATTTAGTTAATGTCTTAATAGGTAATACTCAATGTCGATGTCAAATTTAGCTAAACCTTTTATATGTTAATTTTCATTGTATACCTTATGTTTAATGTAATTAGATTTTATAATTTTAGTAATAAAAAAATTTCACTTAAATTTTTTATCCCTTTCAATATATAATAATATATAATATATTTAAGGTTAAGATACATATATAATAACATAAAAATAAAACAAAAAACGATAAGACACATGTATATATTTTATGTTCAAATTTGTTAATTGGGTTTAAACTCAAATGATTGGGAAGAATAATTGTTATCTTCCTCACCCAAATTCAATTTTTGCAAGTAACATGTTGAACTCATAACAAATTCTATATTCAAAGTTCTTAATCTATCTTATACAATCTTAATATCTTAATATATTTTATTTCTAATTTACATATACAACTTGTTTCACAATTTCATAACTTGAAAAAATTTACATGAATAATAACTCAAACAATTCTTCAAAAATCACTAAATTAAATAAAAGCTATTATAATAAAACCATTACAACAAAAATGTATATACATTACTTAGATTCTCATAAAATATATCAAAATACGAATACAAATACCAATACCAAATACCTTTTGACAAAGATGAAAATAACTCTTTATGTAAAACACAATTTTGTAGAAAATGAGAGAAGAATTTGTAAATAAACTTGAATAGAGGAAGTGAAAACATAACCATTCTAATTTACAAGAATATCTAAAATGAATGTAACGAACCAAAACACAAGAGACATTTTTGGGGTTCAAAATCAATGTTGTGTTGCAATAAGATGACATATATTACACTATCCAAAACACTTGACCAAAAAAATTATGTTTAACATATTTGTAGGATGAAAAATAGTTACTTAATAATATTTTATTATTAAACGAAATTAAGATTAAGATAATGTCAAATATGAAAATATGTTTTTTTAAATGGAAAGTGTTGCGCCTCTTTCATTACTTAAGTGAGCAAAACAAAGGTGCTTACAAGCTTAGTTGGGTTAGCTAAGCCGGACAGCTGTAAAGGAAAAGGGCTAGAGAAAGAAATATAAAAGAACAACTAAGAATTAAACTAAGAAATGAAAGAACAACTACACTATTGAGTATAAGGACATAAGAACAAAAAACCAATAAGACTCATGTCACCAATGGCAAGGATTATATTAGTGAAAGAAAACACCAAGAAGAAAGAGGACTATGAGTCCCTTCTTCCTCCAAGGGAGGGCTCTTGGACCCCCACAAATAAGCTCTTCTTACAACTTTGAATGAAATGATGAAAG
>JASDQU010948398.1:0-29264 GCA_032191745.1 Picea mariana
TATATATATATATGCATCAAAATATATATTTTTTATGTATTATATAAAAAACGCTCCCGCTCCCGGCGATTTTTGAAAATATGCGCTTCCCGCTCCCGCTCCCCGCTCCGCGCTCCCGCTCCCAACAGCCTTGATTGGTATACATGAATTTTTTAGATATTGCAATTGTTTAAGTTGGATTTATTTCTACATGCTATAGGCTTTCTTGTGCCCTAGGGGCATCTTGATTGGCCAAGTAACTCTTACTGTTGTTATAAATTTATGCTACAGCCAATAGAGCTGCAGAAAACTCATCTTTAACTCTTGCTTTACTCACTTTTCTACAACTAAATTACACTTGCAAGCTACTATTATTAATCTACTAGTTGTTAGCTAGAATTTGGGTGGATTGCTTGTTAATTTTGGTGGCTAGAATTTGCTTCTGTAGCAATCGTTTGCTACAGCCATTAGGCTGTTACAAAACTTGCTGATAACACTACATAATAGCCCCCAAATCACCATCAAAATCTTGCTTTAATCATTGGAAGTTTAACTAGTCATTGTTAGCTTTGTTTCCAACTTCTTGTACTTGATTCTTGCTGGTTAAATTTGCAGCTCCTATTATCGTTTATTGCTGATATATATATTTCCATACTGCTGCAATTTGGGACAGCAAGATTACTTGCCGCATCCCCATTGAATTGAGGCTTCCATTGTCATCTATTGTTTTGTTCCGGGCAGGGCTAACATTGTTTTGCAGGTACATCATCTTTGGCAACCAATTACCTTCTCACTATTGATGATTGCATTTTCGTGAGACATTCTTCAGGTCTTCTCCCTAGAGCAGTGGGTTGGGTCGACCTGTGCCTTCTCCCTGTCTTCTCCCTAATGGACTAAGCTGGGTCGACCTGAAACAGGTCTTCTCCTCAGTTGTGTTGGGTTGGGTCGACTTGAAATGGGTCTTCTCCCTAGGTGGATGGGATAGGTCGATCTATGGGGATGCCCTTGATCTTCTCCCCATATCGGGATGGGTCGACTTGGAGAATGTTCCTTTGAGACGAAGTTGAGCATGACACTTGTCAAAGAAGTGGCAAGTTGTCCTGGGGTGGCACCCAACTTCCAATGGGAGCAGACCATGTGGATATGTCACTTGGGAGTTGACCAAGTGGACATGTCATGAGGGAGCAGCCCTTGACGATGATGATGACTTGTTCTAGTGGGTCGTAGCCCCTAGAAGAGATGAGGACGTCCACACTGGGTGCAACCATGTGTGACATTTTGATGCAGCCTTTCACTATGATGCCCAGACAAAAGAAGAAGCCCAACGTCTTGTGTAGAAGACCTAAATAGCTAAAGTCGACCTGAATGAAGAAACACCTTTTGGACAGGATAAGTTCACATTGGACTTGTATAAATAGAGAGATTTATGTGGTCATATCACTTGGATCATTTTTCTCTCTTGGGTGGCGCTCTCTTGGACTCTCTTTCTCTCTTGTGTAGCGCTGGCTTCTTGAGTTCTAGTGCACTTCTTCTTTGGCTGTATTTTCTCTTGGACAAATTATTATCTAGTGAAAGGTTCTTGCTGGGTTTTTCTCCCTTGACAAGAAGGGTTTCCCAAGATATATCTTGTGTATGTTGTGCATGGTTATCTTTTTGTGATCTTGGAAATATGTATGATGTAATTTATTGTTATGGTTTATGCTTGATGATGCTTATGCTATTGTAAATGTAAAAGAAAGTCAACAAATTGAACAAGTATAAAAATTCAACACTCATGAGACTCTTTTTCAAGCCTCATCTCCTTTCTTGACCTTGACCTATAGGGGTATCTTTCATCTACTATCATTTTTCATCTCAATCCCCCTAGGGTCACCCAGGATTCCCCCCTTGTGGTGATTTCATCGTCACTAAAGTGAAGGAAGTGTTTATCTAAGGTGACAATGGGTAAATACTCCCATAGTTGTCACACCTTTGTGGCTTGGGTTGGGCTTTGCCCAAGCTACAGATTGTGTGATAACATGGTGCATGGTTCATTCTACCCATTTTCATATACCTTTTTCCTTCATAACTAACCTCTCATTTGGAATATTTCATTATTTCATCTTTTCCATGTGTGAACATGCCAAAGTGGTTTGGGATATTTTCATTGTTAATTAATCAAACCCAAACCTAAGGTTGAGTGCTACATTACTGGCCTATTTTATTACTAGGTTTTAAACCTTAATTGAGGCCTCATTTCCTAAGTTGCAATTTAAAAAAAAAACGAGAAAGAAAAAGAAATAAAAGAAAGATAAAAGCACTAGGGAATGCAACTTGAAATTCATAAGTTATATAACTTTAGGTTAGTGCTCCCCTTTGGCAGACATGTTGAGGCAAATCCAACATTAAAAAAATAGTAATTCCATTTGTAGACACTTGAAATTAAAAACAGCAAAGGGAGGGTTAATTGAACTTGTACACTTCAGCCATATTTTCTATTTCCTCTTTAATAGGACAGCCTTCCATTGAGCCCTTTTCAACCCCATATACCCCTTGCAAATTTTAGGCACTGGTATCACCTTTAATCACCATAAAAATTCTTGAAAAAACTCCTTATTTTGGTACATTCAGATATGGAAATCAGCACTGATTGTTTGTCTTCCAAATCTGCCCCAAAGGTCTAGTAAATTAGTAGTAATACACAATGAATTTGTACCGAACACTGTCCTAAAAAATCTGTTTATTCAGCCACTGAATACACCCTAAAAACAGAGCTTTAAAGGCCGAGAGAACTCTCCATTTGACTGTCAAACAGATCTGAAATTTACAGCTTATTTCTTAATTCAAACCTGTCCTTTAAACTCTAGTTATCATACTGTTTGTTGCATCTCAAAATCAGATCTCGAATTTTGTCAAACAAATCTGCATTTTCATCTTTTATAAAATTCATAAATCAGATTTGTAATAAGTCCACACAGTCCTTATTGATCATCATATTTCCTTGGACTTAGTGAAGATAGGAAGGCACCCTTGGATTGGAAGTAAACCAACCAAAAATAAGGGAAGAGGGTGCTAAGGTGACAGTGGTAACTCTTCTGAGTTTCACTCAAAGTTTCACCTGGTAGACTTTGCAGTTGCACCAAAGGTGAGAGTTTAAGTGGTAACACCGAGCAAAGTTGGCGACCAACCAGTTCAGCTAATACCTTGGGCTATGTACATGATGTTATATAAATACATACTCAACATATTAAGTAGTCATCTGGATAAAGAATCTTGAACTTGTCTTGTCTCAACCCCCAACAAGTGTATAGTATCTCTCCCCCGGAATTGGAGAGGTCATGGGTTTGACTCTCTCGATCCCCATGGGATTAGGCTCCATAATCAAGGTCGACAGTTTACCCTGTTTATTATCCATGGATCATAGGAAAGTACTCGGAGGGTTTTTTGAGAGGTTTTGGAATATATATATATATATATATATATATATATATATATATNCTGGTAGCTGCGGTAGGTATTCACCTCCGGGATAACCTTTCTTATAGAAGAAGATGCCAAGACGTCAAAGAGAAACCATTGAAAGAAAAAAAAAAACCCCAGAGGAATTCTATTGATCCATAAGTAAAGTCGGCTCCACAAGAATAAGATAAACAGAATTATATTTTCAAGAAAGTCAGGTTGGCCCTGTCAGAAAAGTCATTGGTCAGATTAGTATAAATAAGGGTGGCACCCTTCTCATTTGACAGACTCTCTCGCATATCATAGCACAAGTTTGAAAGAGAGTTGCAGCAACACCTGCAGCTGCAACTGCAGAAGGAAGAAAAGGCGCAGGGTCTATTTTTTGGTCTTGATGATGCGTAGGTCTTCGCTAGCTACTGTAGCACTCTAGCTAGGGTTTGCTGCAGTATTGTTGGTAGTACGCTAGTGGAGGCCAGACAACCTAGCGCTCTGGCTAGGGTGTGCTGCATCTATGTTGCTGGATTCTTTTTTGTTGGTTTGCTATAGTGGATAGAGCTTGTTCTTGGGTATTTTGTCTTTGGTATGGATCTTCTCTATAAGAAAAGGTGTTGGGTTTTCTCCCCTTGTGTAGAAGGATTTCCCAGGATAACTAATATGCTCTGCTTGGGGGTGGCACTTGAGGATGCCTATGGTTGGGTGGCAATGAAAGAGCATTGCCTATGGAGAAACGAGCAGACCCATTTTTTTTGTAATTTGTGCTTGGTTAATCTTCTTGAGAACCTTATTATTTACTGCAGTTGTGAACTAGTCTAGCATTCAAAAATTCAACAATATATGCTTGTTCCTTATGATTTATTATCTTACCTCTGTTTGTTACATCAGAATATGATAGCTTTTTGTTTAGATTTCTAACAATGGTAACTACTTTAGGCAACTAATACTACATCGACAAAGCAATAACATGTTGCAATTATACACAGAATTTCTATTAGAACCAATTAATTACAAAAACAATAAAATACCAAGTCAATAGATAGTATCATGTCAAAATACAAGTCTACTCTAAAAAGAATAGAGTTTTTCTTTACCATTTTCGTGAAGGAAAGCAGAAAAAGTTCCAGGTTCTGTATGTGCCTGAGAAAATACAATTTCTGGCACCCCCATCTTCGATGGATATCTCACAAACTTCTCGAGACAAATTGTACCTTGTCCTGTACAATAAAATACAAAACCTCAACATTCAGATTACTCTAAAGAAATTTACATATATAAAAATGAAGTATTAGACTAAACAATGTCTACAAGTAATGTAGGAATCTTTGTCCTGATACTGCTTACCATTGGGGTTAATGTCTAACCTAGGAATTATGGATCACTTAATATTCAAACATCAACCGAAGCATTGCCAAGTGTAAGTATTAAAAACCATTTATCTACCACAATACAACAGTATGTAGCCCATGAAGTGTGGTCATATAACTTCAACCAAGGGCTAAGTGATTATTTGGTAATATTCCTCACAAACATACCCAAACAACACATGAAATCATGGTTCTAACTTACTTTGCAATGTCCATTTTTAGAAACTCATCACACCATATGAAAGGCATGCAAACACATTCCAGAAGAGATTTCTAGAGTCAAATTTGTCAGTTGTGATGCTAATTTAGTTTGCAGAATATTAAATTTCTTAAGGTAGATCCCATTGAAGCCATGGAGGATGATGCATCCGACACTTCATTGGAGCTTAGGTTAATAATGAATATGTCAAGGGACTGTTGAATATTATAGAAGATGCACAATCAATAAGGTTTACATTTTCAAAGAAGAGCTCTGCCACCACCTATTTTCCTCTGGTGGAAGTGACAACAGATAGATTAAGGCACTTTCAGAGCCATTGTGGTGTGTATTCATTACAATGTTCAAAGAAGATATATTTTATCTCATAACCATCTACAAAGATATCACGAAGCTTGGAAGAGGGTGTTACACTTCAATTAGCATTGGTGCCTGGTAACAGCACCGGATATTGCACTCTAATTCACAAGTATATTCAGTAGTCTTCAAAGGTCTTCAATGTTCTTCTCAATTACAAGATTTAGAATGACATGTACAGAACGGACAAACAAAACAGAGATACATGATTGAGTCCACATACACACACATGGATACAATCACACCTAGCAACAGAACTAAATTTGCCCTCAAGGCTCATGCATAGTAACCATAATCTTTCCTCCTTGCAGATCACATCGATTTAAATTCAAGATATTGGAGTCCCTATTAAAAACAACTATAGAGATGACTGTTAAGGTTTAAGCTATTATTGAGTTTCTTTTATTTCATTAGATAACCATAGCATAAATAGGATCACTGAGAAATACACCAATGGTCAAAGTGCCTAAGGCAAGCCCGTCTGTCCAATCACTCAGTTTGTTTAGGCAGTGAAAGGGTGGTAAACACGAAAGGTTAGGTCGTCAATTTAAGTAATCCTTCTGGCTAAAGGTAATACAGCCTAAGTGCTAACCCACCCATTCGATCTAATAAATTCTGGTAGTAGTTCCTAGAGCAGTTCTTACAATCCCACCCACAACTTAGCTGTCCAACTGAAAATAATCAAGTAGGCATAAGCAGTAGGTCTTCCCTAAAAGCACCAAAGGCTGTCTGTGTGAAAGTAGTTGTTGGAAGAAGACTCACTGGTAAAAGCTGGGGTTGTGCGAGTGCTGTATTAATTAATTAATTAATCATATCTGGGGGTTCAGCCCAGCCCCCAAGAAGATATCAATAGTTCGACCCCCTAAGCATTCATGAAGGCAAGTGGTTAGGAAGCCCACCTGTGCAATGACTAGACTAAGTTCAAGTCTGTGATACAGTAGGTTGGTAAAAGGTCCAGGTGGTTGGTAGCATGGCACAAACATGAATCCAGCCAATCACAAGAGACACATCATTTATCCCGGGAAACCCTCATGGGGGAGAAAACCCAGCAAAACTTCCTTATTATAGATAGCCAATACAATGCCAAGAGATAACTCAAACAAATACAGAAAGTCCTCTCCCAAGAATGCGCCTCTCTCTCTCTCTCTCTTCTCCAACTGCAGCTCTGAAACTTGCTTCTCAATGAACAAGTGAGTGTGTGTCTAAGTGAGGCGCTAGCCTCCTTATTAATACAACTCTGGCACATGTGGACGGAGGTGTCTCTTCACTGGCAGGGCTGACTTCTTCTTCTGGGTGGTTATAACCACCTTTAATATATTATGGGGCCTCTTTAATATATCCTGGGGCCGACTTCTTATTCTACCTATTACAATTATGTTTTGACCAATCCGCAAAAGGGGATTTGGTCTTTTACAATAGCCGACATGATCAATCCGCAATAGGGGATTGATCTAATGAATAATACAACAATAATAAAGAGAATACACTTTGTAGTTACATTATTTCAACACTACCCCTTAACAAGAAGGGTATTCTACAACAGCATCAAGCGAGAGAGAGGACAACATCATCAATAGCATCAGGTGGGTGAGAAGACAGCATCATCAATATCATCTTGGAACACTGACTGGAGTATCTATAAATCATCGGAAGTTTTTCGCATCGAGAGCATCGCCATTCTCAATGGAATGGAATCGTCATCTGCATCAATATGGATTAGTATAAAACTAATACATCATCATCACAGCACGAGGCTGGTTCATCATCACAGCACGAGGTTGGCACAGTACAAAGCAATTAAGCTGGAAACACAGTACTAGACTGGCTTTACGTCACAACAATTAAACTGGAAGCACCGTACTAGGTTGGCATATCTCAACACAACAATTAAGCAGGAAACACAATACTAGACTGGCTTTACATCACAGCAATTAAGTTGGAAGCACAGTACTAGGTTGGCATATCTCAACAGAACAATTAAGTTGGAAACACAGTACTAGACTGGCTTTACGTCACAGCAATTAAGCTGGAAACACAGTACTAGACTGGCTTTACGTCACAGCAATTAAGTTGGAAGCACAGTACTAGGTTGGCATATCTCATCACAACAATTAAGTTGGAAACACAATACTATACTGGCTTTACATCACAGCAATTAATCTGGAAGCACGGTACTAGACTGGATTTACGTCACAACAATTAAGTTGGAAGCACAGTACTAGGCTAGCATATCTCAACACAACACTACTCCCCCTTTCGAGGGAGTTCCTTTCGGACTATATCGAGCTTATCTCGAAAATGCTCAAACTTTACACAAGATAGAGGCTTGGTCAACACATCGGCAACCTATTCATCCGTGCTAACATATTGTAGCTTTATGGCTCCTCTCTGCACCATGTCACGGATGTAATGATATCGGATCTCTATGTGCTTCGACTTGTCATGAAATACAGGATTCTTTGTCATCTTTATGCAGCTCTCGTTGTCACAAAGGATCGTGGTTGCTTCCATCTATAAGTTGAATAGACTAGTCAATAACTTACAAAGCCATATAGCTTCGCAGCTGGCAGAACACGCAGCAATGTATTCTACTTCTGTTGTACTGAGAGCAATGTTGGATTGCTTCCTACTCTGCCATGAGATCATGGTTGATCCCAAACTGAAACAGCATCCTGAACTGCTCTTCCTGTCAGAGACGCTTCCAGCCCAATCTGAATCAGTGTACCCACTCAATGTGAAATCATGATCTTCATCATAGCTGAGACCACAATCTAATGTACCCTTAAGGTACCTCATCACATGTTTTAAAGCAACTAGGTGAACATGTCTGGGTTCTACCAGAAACTAACTCAAAGTGTTCACGGCAAAACAGATATCTGGTTTGGTGTTAGTCAGGTACATCAGCGATCCAATGATCTGTCTATACAGTGTGGTATCAATCAATTATGACGAAGTGTCGACCAGTAGCTTCAGCTTCGCTTCCATGGGTGTATTCATGGACTTGCACTCCAACATGTCGAATCTCTTCAAGATTTCGACTCCATACTTCCATTGGTTAAGGAAGATTCTCTCTAGGCTCTGCCATACCTCAAGACCTAAGAAATAATGCATTAGGCCAAGGTCTTTCATCTCCAATTCTGAAGCGAGCTTCTTCTTACATTCGATCATGAGCTTTTCTTCTCCAATTGAGAATAAGTCATCCACATACAACAGCAATATTACCGGTTCATCATTCATAACCTTGAGGTAGAGGTTAGAATTAGCTTTACTCTTGGTAAAGCCCAAGCTCGTCAGAAAACTGTCTATCCTCTACAATATCAAGCTCTAGGAGCTAGCTTCAACACGTATAGATCCTTCCTCAACTGGAAAACATGAGTCTTTCTATCTTCAATCTTCAAATCTATTTTTCTCATTACATTGTACCTATCTGGTACACTTGCTCAGCTGCAACTCACTCTGCACAATCATGTGCTCGCTCTATGTGCTTTCTGCAAAGCACTTATCTATCTCATTGTCTGGGAGTATGTCCTCTACTCTCTCTGCAACTGTTCCTTCTGGAACTGGGACTCTGCACCTACACCTACTCTACGGCTAAGAATGATTGCTTCATCCTCACTGTGGCTGCTAACATCTAAGAGTAACTCCTCTTCTTCTATAATAGCAACAGCTTCATCTGAAACTGAGGGTGGCTCAATAACTGATACTAAAGATAGCTCTTCTTCTTTCATGGAGGTAACTCTATCTTTCATTATAGTCATGCCTCCATGACCCAACTAATGTACTACATCAATTGCCACTCAATTTTAAATATGGGGATTGCTCCCCCTGCATCTCATACTATATATGAATCATGGTTGTTCTGGCTGTCTTCATAAATACTGGAACTATTTCTTCAATAAGTGTCTCGTCATAGTCTTCTCCCTTTTTGCTGGGAGAATCCTCTGGACATACATTAGGCTTTGTATATCTACAAAATGTTTGATCTGTATAGACCAATATAGGAAGTCAATATTGACTTCTCTTCTCACGGAAGAATCCATATCCTAGTCTTTCTGACTAGCTTCCTTCTTTGTCACTAAAACAAGGGAATCTTCCCAGGAGATTTCATATCTCCTAGAAGTTTCTGAAGCTACGATCTATTCTTCTCATAGCATCTATCTCCCAGTCATGGAAGTTGACTCTTCATCTGATACTTTCTGAGATCAGGCTTACTCTTGATTTCTTCCCAGTCTATAAGGACTTCATCATCTCTTACAGGGTATACTTGGTGTTGAATACCAAGTCTAGATGTGAAAGACAAAGTCAAGCTTCAAACGAGTTCTGCTTCCTATTCTAATGTTCGGTCATCTTTGGACTCTTCTGCTCCTTTCAATCAATCTTCATATCAGATACTCTGAATCTCAAGAGATAGCTTCTTCTTCATCTTCTTTGGTACATGAGTGTATATGGTCATGTACATAGTCTGGTTCATGTCTCATATAATATGTTGCCTTCAGCAACCTTCACTATAGCTTCCTCAGAGTTATCACCTGTGACCTGAAACAAGGTCAACAAGCAAGAATAATACTCTTTTGACAGTAGTAGATAGAGCAATAGCACGAACAATCATCACAGTAGCTCCTTTAGAGCTATAACTCGTGGCTTGTCTGAAGCAAAGATCAAAAGTAAGAGATACAATACATAATGAGGTCAACACTCTTATAGTGTTGTGATCAAACATTCCTCCATGGCAACCTAGAACTAACACACGAGGTTTCTCCTAGAGGAGATATTAGTTGTATCAGGCAAATGATTACATTAAGCATTTTTCTCAATATCCTCACATGCTACCAAGCATAATACTTTTCAAAGACTGCTACTATAATGTTTTCTTGACACTTGCACGTTTTGAATCTTATCAACTTAATCAATCAAACCTGGAACCTAGAGCCTTGTCCTCAAGAATGAGTTGTGCTTGCTTTTCTTCCAAGTCTCCTTCACTCAAGATGACAAGTGCTTTCTTCAACCTGTCTTCTGTACTAAGACAATATGCTATCTTAACAAAAGGTTGGGTTAGAGGATAAACTCTATGATCTCAATTTTAATCCATCTAATACTTTGACTCAGATTTTGATCAAAGGTTAGAATGATGGTCATAGCTACAACATGCAACACTGATCAAAATAATGTCATAACAAATAGATGCATACCAGATTAATCAAACCTGAGTTGCATTATTCTTCTGAATGTGTTGGATCTTGAGATCCTTCTGGATCTATGGAAAGAGATCCCTTCTCCTGCAAATACCCTTTAACACTTAACAATTTAAACATATGTGAGTACATACCTCTGATAGCATTTGCAAGTAGTAGCACCATCTGGTAATAGCACCATCTGGTAGCAGCAGCAATAATCACCAACTCTTAAAAGCTTCAAGGGTAACTGCAATTGGTACTACGACTGATACTTAACTAGTAATGCAACTGCAATTGATACTGCAACTGGTTCTGAGACTGCAACTGAAACTTAGGGTTTTATGAGAAAACCCTAATTTTTCAAACTTCGAATTTTTAAATTATGATCCAGGGGATAGATACGTTGAGCTGAGGCGAGTAAGTTGGTGCAGTCAGATTTCTGAAAATCCAACTTTTACACCTTCAAACTTGATCAGCAGATTTCTGGACTGGTGCTTATGGTTTTCTAATACTTCTGGTACTTCTGGTTTTCTGGTACCTGGTGAAAACTAGGGTTTCACTTTCCAGGAGATCTAGCCACTGAAAAGTTGTGCTGAGGATGCCAAAGTGATCCTTGAGGAAGGGCGCACTTTTCTGGATGGTTTTGGGGCTGAAATACTTCATCAACAAAAAGCCCTAATTTGCATGTACGACAACAGTGACGTTTTTCACTTTCTCTTGTGAAAGATGCTCTCTTTAGCATAGCTTTGATACCATGTTAAGGTTTAAGCTATTATTGAGTTTCTTTTATTTCATTAGATAACCATAGGATAAATAGGATCACTGAGAAATACACAATCACAATAGACACATCATTTATCCTGGGAAACCCTCATGGGGGAGAAAACCCAGCAAAACTTCCTTATTATAGATAGCCAATACAATGCCAAGAGATAACTCAAACAAATACAGAAAGTCCTCTCCAAAGAATGTGCCTCTCTCTCTCTCTCTCTCTCTCTCTCTCTCTCTCTCTCTCTCTCTCTCTCTCTCTCTACAGCTCCGAAACTTGCTTCTCAATGAACAAGTGAGTGTGTGTCTAAGTGAGGCGCTAGCCTCCTTATTTATACAACTCTAGCACGTGTGGACGGAGGTGTCTCTTCACTGGCAGGGTCGACTTCTTCTTTTAGGTGGTTATAGCCACCTTTAATATATTCTAGGGCCTCTTTAATATATTCTGGGGCCGACTTCTTATTTTGCCTATCACAATTATGTTTTAACCAATCCGCAAAAGGGGATTTGGTCTTTTACAATAGTCGACATGATCAATCCGCAATAGGGGATTGATCTAATGAATAATACAACAATAATAATTAGAATACACTTTGCAGTTACATTATTTCAACAATGACATGGTTTACCATGAGAAGCAATGTAGAGTATATGTTGTTGATTTGCTTGCATCAACTTTGCATCCTTGGACAATCCACTCTATACTAGGTAACATGTTTGCTTTTCATAGTAAAAAGACTAAAAGTCTGGACATCTTTATTTCATTGATTCTTTTATTTTTCAGGGTTGGGGAGTGTGTGGGGAGGAAGGTCATTTGCATTCTTTCTCTATGTTTCTGAGGTTTGGAGAGCTAGTTTATATAGAGTGGATTGGGCACAATTGGTGAGCATATACATCCTATTCCAGCATATGATCCATTGCAAATAGACAGTTCCTGTTAACATTGAATTTGTCCATACATGTTGAATGTTAATGACCCAACATGTTTGTGAGTACATCTATCGGTTCCAGAATTTTGAGATCGTGTCGAGTTCTGTATTTCAGAAATTTTCATAGTGGCATGGGAGACACCTTATCCAGTGCTTTTGCATGAGACTACAGTTCTAATTTTAGTAGTTGTTCTATGCACAGGCATGGGGGGAGGTTGCTTCAAAAGGATAATCTCTAATTTGAGATTTGTTGTTTTGAAAAGTTTTTATTTTTAGCAATGGGTTGTAGTTTTGAGCTAAGATCAATGTTACTGGAAGCTTCCCCCCCCCCGCTTTGAAGCCCCAAAGCTCGATCCGGGCGGGTGCGTCCAGGAAGCTTGGGCCGAAGCAGGCTTCAAAATTTAGGAAGCGCGCTTCGGGACTCTTGAGCACGCTTCCTGCCATTTCCGAAGCATCCCCCTCTAAAGCATGCTTCGGAGGGCGCTTCACACATGCTTCCGAGGAAAGCCCACACGCTTCCAAGGGGGAATGAAGTGTTTTGGTGTGCAGCTGAGGGTTATTTTGCCTTAGTAGTGTTATTTAAAAAGATCCCCACCCCCTCCATTTCATCCACCCTAGTAATTAATGGTAATGTTAAATTCTTAAAGTAAAAGGATGAAAATGAAAGATAAAGGAAGCTAAAGGAGAATGTCACGGAGAATGTCACTTATTCTCCGTGACATTCTCCTTTATCTTTCATTGACATTCTTCGTGACATTCTCCTTTATCTTCCTTTATCTTTCATTGACATTCTTCGTGACATTCTCCTTTATCTTCCTTTATCTTTCATTTTCATCCTTTTACTTAAATTTTTAACATTACCATTAATTGTTTCAGGATGTTTGAGAGTGGTTCCAACCTCATTGGACTTCATATGGAGAAAGTAGAATTTTAGGTCCCATTCAAAATCCAGCAGACTCAATAGTTTTCAAGATTTCAACATTGGCAAGATTGCAATGTTTCCACTAGATTCTATCATGAATGAGGGTATGGAACTGACATTTAATCAAGAGAACCAAGCCCTTTATGTACCTCGATGTTGGTGGCATGGATTGTTGAACTCTTTTGTCACGACCCCAGTAAAAATGTACCCTTCACTCAAGTATAAACTCTTCTGTTGAACTCTTCTCTTTGTCATCCTGTCAGTTGACTTAGTGGTGTATGTGCACACCAACCTCCGTCTTATATACAGGCAGAGAGAAGAGTGGTTGCAGGGAAAGACAAAGATGTGGGATGTGTTTCTTGATGATATGAGTTTGAATAACAATGTTGAGTTGGCATTAGCCAACTTGGATCTTAATGAACTAGTGCTAGAGTCGGTCACTTTTGATGATGGTGATCCTCTTGAGGGGTCATCCTCCACATCAACAAATGCACGGGTTGCATTGGATATAGGGGAGGAGGAGGAGGAGGAGGATGGAGGAGATAGCAGTGGTAGTGATGCCAATCTTGATGATATTGACATGGAGAACTCTAGAATCTAGAATCTAGTAATTGCTAGAATCTAGAATCTAGATGGTTGATGCTCGAATGATTAATCATTGATGAACTATGTAGTATGGATGCCATTTCTATCTATATTGATGTACAAATATGCATGTTTTCATATATTTTGCAGCTAATTTGTCTTTCTACATATTTTTTTAATATAAATGCAATATATATAAAAAATTATATATATATATATATATATATATATATAACAGACGCTTCCCGGACGCTTCGCTTCCGAGGATTTTTGGAAAATGACACTTTCGATGCTCCCGCTTCCTAAAATGCTACCGCTTCTGGCAACACTGGCTAAGACGCACTTAAAAAAATACGACGGATGGTTCGGGAAGGAACGGATACGACAAATTTTCAGAAAAGCCGGATATGATACAGCAGGGAAACAGAAAAAAAAATTAAATAAAAAAAAATAAAATATATATATATATATATATATATATGCAAAAACACCATGAGACAAATAATTCAAGCTACCATTCATCAATTAGATTTAGAAGAATTCATGACATTTAGAACAATTGAAATTAGCAAACTTAAATATTGTCATAGACAATATTTTCTATCTTATTCCCGAGTTCCATAGATAAGCCAACCCCTATCAAGCTTGTAATCAAGAACATGTCAGCTACTTCTAAACATCAACTTCTAAACCCTAAATTTACTGAAAGGTTGAATCCAATTGTTGGCATCTAACAAAAGAATACACCGATCGCACCTCTAGAAGAAGTGTTGGAATCTGTCATTGAACTCAATTTTGGAGGTCAACCAATTTTGGAGGACAATCGACTTGGTGCACTGAAAGTTAGTCAACCAACCAATCAACGCATAAAGGGCCTAAATTCACAGGTTTGCCTACCCATTTGGAACTGACTTGGATGATCAAAGTTGACTTAATCAGCCATGTTTTAAGGGGATTGATTAGGCACTCAAGTATAAATAAGTGACCTCATGTGTTGAGCAATATGATGAAAAGTGTGATAACATGCAATATTGCACTCTATGCTATAACACTATCTCTAGACACCACTGACTTCTCTTGAATATGTTGTTTACTTTTTACGGTTTAAACTGATAAAAATGCATGAAATAATATTACAATATTGCATGCATATCATATGGAGAATTTGCTAAACATGGCATTATCATAATTTCCTCCATGACATAAGGATAAGGGCATGAGACTGTACTAGAAATGGAGTAAATAAGGTCATAGGTCAAAAGTTCATATTGGTTCAACAAAGGAAAAGAAAAACATTGAAGCCTACTGAAAGATAATTGGAAATAAGTGTTGGTCTATGTAACCCCTCATAAATGTGGTCTATTGTTTTGTATGGCTGAAACTACCTCCATATTAATTCTGATATGCAAGTTGTTTTATCAAATATGGCAAGTCTCTGGGGTTTATTGCAACAAAGCTTAGGAATTGGCTCAAAAGCTCAGAAAGAAGACAATAGAACACAGTGGACGTACTTTTACACTAGGTTGTTACACTAACACTATAGTAGACAAGCATTTGATGCACTAAAATGCCCAAAGATCAATGGTTTTTTGAACCAAAAGTATGCCTCAATCACTTTTGGAAAAATACAATGAGAAAAAACCATGAGCCAAAAGTTCAAATTACCATTCATTAATTTAGGGTTAGGGTTTCAATCTTCATATATAAGCTTTGAGGCTTTATTTCAAGATCATGTTGGAAATGGTTGGAAAACACTTGGAAATGTTTAGTTTTTTGGATATGGCTTTGAAACATTTCAGTGTTGTTTCCAAGCCATATCCCCTTTCTTTTAGTTTCTGAAATAGAGAATGGCATATCCCCTCCTTTTCCTAGACATTTCTGGTAACCTAGGTTTTAAGTACCCCTCTGCTGGTTTTTAGAAAGGGTACTCTTCGATTAGTGGATCTCCTATTTTGGGAAAGTTCCTATTTTTTTTTTTAAATTATTCTTAGAAACCAATGTTGTTTCTCGATGCCCTTATTGGAGAAGAGCATGTGAGTAACTTTTGGTGGTGATCAAGGAAAGTCTAATTTTTGTTATAAAGAATACATCTTATATTTACAGAAAATATTGACAAAAGGTGAAGCAAAAATTGGAAGGGTATATATAATGGAAATCATAACCTCTTCTATAGTGCTACTTGTTATCGCACAACTTGTAGCTAGGAGTAAAGGCTATAAGGCAATGGGCCAAACTGGCGTAACAGGAACCTATCCCACCCAATGTCACCACGATGGGTAGGTTCTTTCTCTTTAGGGAGGCTAGGCCCAAGGGAGACATCTCCGGTGACCTAGGGTTTTGAAAGGGCAAAGGATAAAAGGACAAGGACAAGTTCCCCCTTTCAAAATCACTGCCAATCAGATAGTTCCGGCTAAACAGCGAATAATAAAGTATAACCAAAGAAAAGAAAATCCCCTGCTTGAGACAACACAACAAGGAAACTGATACGTGCAATCTTTGATTAGTACTTCATGTATATTAAAGACTATCTGGTATTCAATATGAGCAGTTTGAAAGTAAATGTTGACAAAGTCAATGTTTACAAAATAGCAATAGCAGTAATATCACTTCACCAATAAATACTAAAATGATACATCATTCAATATAACAAATCACTTCTTAACTCAATTAATGCCTTCAACAACCATTCAATTGCTCATAACGTAAAATGTTGTTGCATTGAGATGAAATAACCAAGAGTGACATCAGCAACTTAGGGTTAGTAGGTTAGGGTTAGTGCAGTTAGGGTTTAAATTCAAGTTTTGAGAGTGTTTGGATCAAAGTCTTACTTCAACGTTGGAGGTCTTGGGATTAGTGCCTTAGGGTAGAATGAAGTCAATAAGTGAAGGACGCACAGGTTGAAGGAGATGAGATTCCAAAGGACTAAAGGGAAAAGTTCCAAGGTGCTGCTAAAGCAAGACCTTAAAGACAAAGCCCTAGGGGAGAGAGGCTCACCCCGGTGTTGCAAAAGCAAGGCCTCGTGCTCTCTCCTCCATCCCGGCAAACGACTAGCTCAAATGAAGCACAAAATCAAGACAAGAAGGCTAAATGAGGGAGAGTGTTGCTACAGCAAGGCTCTTTCATCAAACCCTAAAGGAAAACGGCCCTAAGTGTAGATAACCTAGGCCTGGGATGTCTTCCTCCTCTTGGATTCTAAAAGGTACGGCTAGCACAGGGGAAAGAGAAACAAGGAGTGTAGCTACGGCTAGGCTCTCTTCCTCTCTTTCAATGGTTGAAGGTTTCTCTATCAAGGGACATGAGATAAGGGCCTACTTGTGTGCTTGTCACCTAGGGTTTTGATTTAGCAAATTTATAAGCAATATGAAAGAAATTTAAACTACAACCATTCAATAAGAAGTTTTGCAGAAGAAACACTTACAATTCATGAAAAAATAACCGTGCAAACCCTAGTTGTAACACCTTCCTTCAAGAGAAACACCATAAATGCCAAAAAATATCTTCCTTCAACAAGTGCGCATCACTTAGTTCAGCCAAAAACCCCAATAGGGCACTAAAAATCAGACCTCACTATGAGTGAGTGAATTTGTGTTGATAAAATGAGAGTCCAAACCCTCAATATATAGTGTATCAATGACCCAATTTTACTTTTTAGGTCATAAAAAGGTCGACAAGGCCATAATGTCAAAATCATATTGTTTTTACATTAAATGCTAAGTAAAAGCCCTAATCAAGCAAAAGATGAGACGTCAAGCCCCTCTGAGGGAGACGTTATCCCTTTCTAGGGCCAATGCAGCATCCAAATTCCAAACGTTAGCCCCCCTTGGGCTCTTCCAAACTGCCACACGTGCCAACCACCCTGTCCATCTACCATATGCTCATGATGACGTCATAAGCCTCCTGGTGACGTCCTGGGTCATTTGGAGCCAACGTTCCACTGCAAGTGGGTCAATCCCCCTAGGTCCAGCTCAGCCAAAGTGCCCCTGATGGAACGTCCTCTTCTTCTCTGGTGCAAAGGCCCTGATCCATCTCCATCCTGTCTCTGCCCCCTAATGGGGTCTCAGCATCCATCTGGTGGGCTCTTCAGCCCCATGGAGGTCTGAACTGGTCATCTCCCCATGTGTACCGGTCCAAATGGTACCTGTCCGTCAGGCATGGTCCTGCACATCAAAAGCTACGCCCTCCATGGGCTCATCAGTCACAGGGATCATAGCAATGTCAATCACATCTCATCATCAATATTTTTAAACATATGCATAAAACCCCTAATACATCATCAATAGCTCCAAGACATTACAAAAACCTACAATACAAGATTGGAGAAAAGGCCAAGGCATCCTATTGGGCTAGTGTCCACAAGAAAAGGAAAGTTTCTAGGAAGATCTCATCCAAACCATGTAAGTGAGGTGATGTGCCTAGGGGATGTCCAAACATGTGGGTGCAGTGAGGGCTAAGGATGCATAAATGTTACCTGTGGGTGCCTTTGTAGAAGGCGAGTTGTACCTGTCATGGATGCATTTTTTCCAAGCCCATTCTTGCCTTTTTTCTTTTATTTTCTTTTCTTCTTCTTTTTTTTTCATTCAAGAACTAACCAGGGGACACTGCCTTGGCATGGTGACTAGAGCTGACAGCATTACCCACAAGTACTTTCACAGAGATGAGAAGGTTGGCTTGTGATGAGACCCCCTTTCCCTTGGCCATGCAACCAAAGGTCACTGCCCTGGCGTGGTAACCAGATGGTGGCAATGTCATACTATTAGGTACCCATGGACCTAATAGGATGGCTCGTGATGAGAACCCCTATCCTCTGACTAGGTCTTGTTTTGTTATTTTCTGAGTCCCTCTTGTTTCTTACTGAGAGGCCTTTTACTGCCTTCTCAGGGATCCCTGGGCGAAGCATCTCGAGGTTTTATTTCTAGGCTTTTGTCTTTTACCAGCTTCTTTTACCTTCTGGGCCTTTAGCCCCTTCTTCCCACGAGATAAGATGCAACCCTGCAAATAGGTCAACCCAATGCCCGAACAAGGGGAATGGGATAAATGAGCGGGAGATAAGATGAAACAGTGGTGCTATGATGGGAGCGGACGATGGCTTTTCAGAAATTCCCCAGTGGCAAACCAAAACCTATGGGCACAACCTTGCTAGGGCACTCTGTCAATTCCCCCAAGCATGGTCAAGTGGGCAAATGTAAGATCCAAGCAGTTGTTAGAGATAAAAGGAATCAGATGCATATATTTAAAGGTTTTAATGATCAAAAGTGACACATACCATGATACTTGGACCAATTACCTCATGGAGCAAGAACCTCTTCTGATACAAGACCAAGCCGATGGTGATGGATGCTGCTGTTGTTGACAAGACAAAGCTGATGGAAGAAGAAAAGGATGGGCCCTCCAGGGCCATGCTCAGGTCAATCCTGCTCTCAGTACTCCATGTCTAGGACATGTGGGCCTCGAGACATGATCTCCTAGTTATCCCTAAAAAGCGGGGATAACACTACTAATACTGACATAATGTGTAAATATGTTAAGGGCTCTAAAGATCGGGCATTGTTATCCCCTACCCTAGGGATAACTAAGGAGATCACGTCTCGAGGCCCACAGGCCCTAAACATGGAGTACCGAGAGTTGGATGACTTGAGCACGGCCCCAGAGGGCCCCTCTTTTCTTCAGTGCAACCCATTTATCAGCAACAGTAGTATCCATCCCACCAGCATGGTCCTAAAGTAGCAGTAAGTCTTGCTCCATGAGGTAATGAGTCCAAGTATCATGGTATCTGTCGCTCTGATTTTTGAAGCACTTAAATATGTTGCATTGAATTCTCCTTCATTTCATAACGTTTGCTTGGAAATTATGCTCTTTGACTTGTTCATACCTGGAATGGTGGCATGGTGCCCTAGTATGTTTACTCCCTTTAGGATGGGTTGCCACTAGGTGGGTCTGTGAAAGGTCATTGTTTGTTCCCTCCATACCTACCACTTTTCATATTTATTCCTCTCATCTCCCCTTACCTTTGTTTGGGCATTGGGATTGGCCACGCCAGCAAGGGTTGTACCTTGCCTTGTGGGAAGAAGGGGCCAAAGGCCCAGAGGGTAAAAGTAGTTGGCAAGAGTTAAAAGCCAATATTGAAACCTTTGAGATGCTTCGCCCAAGGATTCCCGAGAAAGCAATAAAAAACTTCTCAGTAAGAAAAGGGAACCCACAAGATACATAAACACTCAAGGTACTAGTTGGTGGATAGCTATCATCACGAGCCGGCCTATTATGACCATGGGCATGTAGCAGTATGATACTACCACCTATCTAGTCACCAAACCAGGGTAGTGACTCTTGGTGGCATAGCCAACAGAAAGGGGGTCTCATCACAAGCCAGCCTTATCATCTCCATGAAATGTTTGTGGATAACAATGTCACCTCTGGTCATCAAGCCAGTGGCCCTCAACTATTCCCTTGAAGCACAATAGCAAATGATCAAACACAATAAAGCTAAGAGTAAAAGGAAATGAATGGGCTAGGGAACAATAGCATTTATGACAAGGTGCAGCTCGCCCTCTAAAAAGGCACCCACAGGTAAGACTTACATTTCCTTGTTATTACTGCACCCCATGCCACCTCATACACTTACATGACCTAGATTGCCTCCCACCTAGGAAACACCTCAAACTTAAGGAAGGTTAGCCAAATAGGACACCCTGAGACCTCCAAACCTAACTTGTCAAATTGCATAACGCCTTTGAGCATTTGTCTAGGTTAAGGGGGCTTTGATGCACATGCTTGGGTAATTTAATTATTGCATGCGATTTACATGCTATGATCCCTGTGACTTATGAACCCAGGAGGGCGTACTTGTTGTTGTAGGACCTTGCTCGGTGGGCAGGTACACATGAGGGGATGATTAGCTCGAACCTTCATGGAGGCTTAAAGCCCATCGATGGATGATGTAACCCTAGCCAAGGGCAAGAAGACATTGACGATTTGCACCAAGAAGAAAGAAGGATGTTACCTTTGGAGGCACCCGAGCAGACCTAGACCCAGGTGGATCTTGCTCTTCCACATGGACGTTGGCCCTTGAAGGCCCAGGACGTCACCATCATGACCCTGGACATCACCCAGAGCTAGGATTTTCATTCTGGAGGCAGTTGTGAGCTTGGTGGCACGTGTGGGCATCATTTGGCACCTCTAAAGGCCAAGCGTTCTGCATTCTAGGCCCAACGTTCCACCTCAGGGCCTCAATGTCACCCTAGAAGGGCATGACGTCACCCTTGAAGGTGTCTTTAGATGATAATTAATTTTATTTATGTAAAATTTGGATTTTAATGTAAATTGGCCAGGTTGACCTTAATTTTGAACTAAAATTAATTAAGGGTCAAAGTTTTGTATAAATACAGATAAAGTACTCTCATTTTGACATCATAACTCCTCACATTAGAGGAAGAGGACTGAAATTTGTGCCCTACTTAGTGTTTATTGGCTGAAATTGTGATGTGCACCTCTCTTTTGGAGTCTTCTACTTGCAACTTGGATCAATTTTGGTGAAGTCATTTGGTAATCTAGAGTTTTCATGCATGATTATTCTTGGTGAAGTAAATCTGTTTTTTGTCATTACTTTTGAATGGTTATGGTATATTTGCTTGCTCATGAGAAAGATTATGAAATTGCATGCTTGATAAACCCTAGAAGCGAAGAACTTAAGTTACTACTTCTTCACTTTGTATTTGCTAGACTTAGCCTAATTGGTTTATATTTACAAGCCTCTAAAGTCCTAAGGTGCTAGCTCTTTAGAGGTCTTGATCAATTGTAATTGCATCTAAATATTTCTTCAACTATCTAAGAGAGAGGAAAACCACTAGGGCCTAGAAGTCTCTACTCTCTAGTAGCTCACCTCCCAAAGGTTGAATCTCAAGAAGACTTAAGTTACTACTCTTCCAAGATTCATCTTTTACTTGGATAATATAATCATTTTGTTGCTTACTCCAAATGAATGTTTGCGGAACTCTTGACTCCATAACCCTTAAAGGCACTAGTCCTTACACTCCTTTTGTAGAGAGATCAAACCAACACTCAAACCTTGAACTTTCTAGTTTTCAACTAAAACTAACTCTAACCTAGCCTAGATCACTAACATATTTGTTGTTGTTATAAAATATTGCTACAGCCATCTAACTGCAGCAAATTTTCTGCAAAACTGACTTTTAATGCTAGCCAAACAACTCAAAAATTGCTTGTGACAATTGATTATCATTCTGCCTAGTAAAAGTTACATTTTCATTGCATCTTCAAGCAATTTTGAGGCATATTTCTTGCAGCTATTATGAAATATTTATTGTTGTTCTAAGCTTTCATTTTGCTGCAATTTTATATCAGCTAGCATACATTTCAGTGGTTTGCTGTCTTATTGGAGCACTAACATCATTTTTTACTTCAAACTGCCATATTTTTGCTTGTTGTCTTGTTCTGGGAGGTACAATTCATCCATTTACATTTTTCTTCATCTCTTAAGACATAAAGACCTTTTAACTTGAATTCCCAGTGAGAGGGGGTATTCTTGCATCCTCGCTTTAGCTTCATCAGCTCTTTAGGTCACTAGGGACGTCTCCCTTGGGGTAATCTTAACATACTCCTAAATAGAAAGGGGTTTCCTATTAAGGTGACAGTGATAGGTCACCTCCCTGTTACGCCAATCTTGCCGCACTTGTCTTGGGATTTGGGCAAGTACAAATTGTGCGATAACATTTTTGGCGCTATTGTTGGGGAACATCGAGTCATTTTTCCTCGAACGACACTTTTTTGGTAAGCCTTTATTTCACATAGCTTACCTGGCGACTCCACTAAGGGCGATCCCCTCATCCCTTTGATAATCTCAAGAAGATTGTTTGGTGACTCCACTGATGACGACCCATAGCAGATGTCAGTACACACCTTATTATCCTATAGTTCTTATTGTCCCTATGGCCCCTCCTAAATGGGCCCCCAAAGAACTCTTTGACCCTTTAGACTTGGCCAATATCCAAGGAGGATTACATGATCTCCCTAAAGATGTCGATTCATGAATACCCAAGTTTTCAGGAGCAACTGGGGCTTCTGGTAACACACATTAGACTAAATTATGTGAGAGTTATGAGTTCCATTAGTCTGGGAAAGAACATCCTGACACATTTATGAGACTTTTCTTGGCCTCATTCACTGGAAATGCCAGAAAATGGAGCACTAAACTCCCGAGCAAAAACCTCACAACCTGTGAAGATTTAGAACAAGTTTTTCTGCAAAGATGGGGTATGATGGAAGATATGACCTCCCTTTATTCCCAATACCTCAAAATTTGCAAACAAGACGATGAAGATGTTAGGGAATTTAATGACAGGTTTAACACCTTACTTGGTCGAATTGAGCCCAACTTTCAAACAGAGAGCATTATTCTCGGAAAATATTTAAATTCCTTCGAGGGAAACTTCTAGTCTATCCTCAGGAACCGATTCCCTACAAACCTCAAGGAAGCACAAGATAGTGCTTGCCGGATTGAAGAAAATCTCAGATGGATCAATCCCATTTCCCAGGTCAATCTTCTTCACAACCAAGATGATATCTTATGGTTCAATGAGGAAAACATGGAAGAACAAGAACATGATTTTCCAGAGATACTAGAGGTAAACACTGACTTTAAATTGGATACTTGTTGATGTTTCTGGTAGCTACGGGAGATATTCACCTGCTGCATAACCCTTTCTTATAGATGAAGATGCCAAAGAAGTCAAGAAAGATCCCAATGGAGAAGTTGGCTCCATAGAAAATAATAAAGTAGAATTATAATGCTCCAAAAGGAAAAGTCGGCCCACAGGGAAATTATAATGGGAAATTATAATTTTTCCAGAAAGGACAAGTCGGCCCCACTGGAAAAGTTCATTGATTAGATCAATATAAATATAAGCCTATCCTTATCATTTTGACACAACAACTCGGGTCTGATATATCTCTGTAGCAACAGCAGGAGGCCTAATCTGAGGCAACGAAGAGGCCTAATCTAAGGCTAAAGTTCGAGGCATATCTAGGCGCACCTGTAGCAGCATATATCTCTGTGCTTGAATAGTAGTTTAGTCACACCTGTAGACAATGTTTGGACCAAGGTTGCGGGGGAGCGCCCCCCACCCCCCCCCTTCGGGAGCGTTTTTAGGGAGCGCGCTCCCTCACTAAAAATTGCGCTGCCTGGTTTTTGAGGGAGCGGACTCTCCTTGGACGCTCCCAAGGGAAAAAAAACGCTCCCCGAAACGCTCCCTGAGCCCGCACGCATGAGGAGGAAATTCGTTTTTTTTTAGTTTTTTTGGAGAAATGACTCATGGAAAAGGTAGCCTAGAGTTAGCTAAGAGGTCAAAACACTCTTTCACTCCCATTTCTCTCATTTTATTTCTCATTTCATCCATTTCTTTGCTAAGAGGGTTTTGACTCTTGAGAGGGTTCTTGCTAGCTCTTGAGGAAATTGAAGGGAGATTGAAGGCTACCATTTGTGAGAGCTTGGAAGGGAGATTGAAGGTTACCATTTGTGAGAGCTTGGAAGGGAGATTGAACGCTACCATAGTCATATTCAACCACCATTGGAGAGCTAAAGAGCTAGGCTCTTAAAGCCCATTTTTCTTTCTTGTTTTGTTTTTTGTTAAATGCATGTGTTGTAAACTAGTTTCTTCTCCTACTCTTTCCCATTTCTCCTCCATTCTATTGCAGGTAGCAACTTATTATCAAGGGCCAAGGTTCAACATTCATGATGTTGATGTCAATGTGGTGTGCCATTTTCGTTCCATTTTTTATTATAATGATGGTGGTGGGAGGTTCACGTCGAAATACCCATGATAGTGATGAAGAAATAGAAGTGGACAGCACATACCAAGGAGAGGAGGAAGGACTGGAAGGGGATGGAGACAATGAAAATGACAGTGATGGTCAGGATCCCCATAAATCCAAAGACAAGTACACACCTCTGTGGAAGTATGTCACTAAGCTTAGTGGAGGGAAAGGGGGTGGAACAGGGAAATTTATATGCACCATTGTCATACAGAATACACAGGTTCCTATACCCGTGTGAGGGCCAAAATCTAGGTAAGCTATAGCCACAGCGAAGTGTGCAATTAAGCCCAAGAGAGGGGTTCTAGCTATTGAAGGGAAAGACATTAATCTTGTATATTCCTATAGGTGTTTGGTTGGGCTTTGGAGGCTTGTATCTTTTCTTCATGGTCCTATTTGAGGGTTATCATCATTTTTGTTGCTAGATCTCAGTTATACTGCTCCAGATCTGCAGATCTATTGTATCAGGATCTTCTACTATCTAAATAAAGGTCAAATCTAAAGTGTTGTTTTTCCATTGTGTTGAATCTCTTGTATCTTGTCATTGGATGTGTTTATTACTGTATTCTTGTCACTTGCACACTGTAAACTCCATGTAATAGAACAAGGAAGATAAATACAAAGGAACCTGATACTTTGCAAGCTCAACACAAGCTCTGCAATGGTTCCTTGGGATGTGCGCCCCTAGAAGAGTGTGCCCCCTCCTTCCTTGACTGTGCCTGAAGACCCTTGCGCCCTTGCTATGTCTCTTTGCTGATTGAAGAACCCTTGCATGCAAGTTGCCCTTTGCTTGCCCTCTCCACAACCCACATATCAAAAACAAGAAAGCTCGACTCAAATCAGAAACAAGAAAGCTCCAAATCAGAAACAAGACTTGCGCCCTCCTCCTCAAGTGCGCCCTCCTCTTAGCAAATACACTCAACACAAATAAACGAGACTCAAACCTGCCTTGCGCCCTCCATGAACATGTGTGCCATAGCTTGTTGAGCTCTCCTCTGAATTCTCACCTCTCCACTCCTCACCAAACTCTCAAGGTGAACAAGTGAACAATTGAGCTTTCCTTTGCCCTTTGCACCCTCCTTAAGGATGCATGAAGAAACCTAATAAATGGGTGGATGAGATCATCTCATCTCATCTTAATTCAATGGTTGAGATCATCTCAAGTAAATCTCAACTCAAAACCCACTTTACTTAAGTTTCCATAGTTTCACTTCATGTCCCTTAATTCACCCACAAAGTGAATTAATTGTCATTTTAGGCTTAAATGACCAAATTTCACTTTTGACTTAAATCTCCCAAGTCAAAGTGAAATTAGACATAAAGTACATGGTACATGGTACAAAGTACTTCCCACATTTGTTTAGAAGTTCACAAACACAAGTAGACCACTTTCCAAGGTACCCAAATCTCAACAATCATACCATGATACCACCAGTCATGGGATTATCCTTCCAAGTAAATGGTGGCAAACTTGATGGCATCCAATTCCCCCATGGGGTTAAATTGTAAATAGGCATCTAACTTCTGCACCCAAGCTTGCGCAGTGATCCTAGAAGATCCATCAAAGTATGGAATCTCCATCTTTCCTGCCCTGCACTCTAGCTCATTATTGTTCCTGTGATAGTTCTTCGATCTACCCCTAAACTTGATACCACCATACTGGTCCAAGGTCACATGTCTCATGAATCCTGCACTCAATGCTACATACTCCCTGGCATACTCCTCAAAGTTGTCTTCCATCTCATTGAAGTGATTATCCTATGGTTGTCCATCCAAGAATGTGGGCATTTAGGGTCTAGGAGTGATTTTGTTGTTGTTTGGTCCTTTAGAGTAACCTCCACCAAATAAACTATGCCCCTTTATATGATAGTTAGGATCCTGCTCATGGTGATGTCTATTTCACCCTTGAGAACCACTAGCTTCCCTGTTTGCATTAATATTTGGGCCATCCCCACAATGGTTCATCTCCATTAGGAGGTACACAATCTTGTCCTGGATAACATTTAGTTTCTCCAAAGTCTCCCTCATCTCAACTTGTCCCCTGTGCATTGTCTCTTGGGTCTCCTATAGATGGTTTTGATGTGTATACTGTGTATTGTCTATGGAGCTCTACAACTCCTTTGTTATACCTATTGAAACTTGCGGCTCACTGTCATCCCCTAATCCTTCCATGTTTGCCTCTGGTTCCCCTATTTGTCTCCTACGCCTTCCCATATAAATGCCACTGAACTTCTGCATGTGCTAAACCCCACAAGCTAGGAGGATTTAACGCTCCAATACCACTGTAATGTTCCCAAGTCGTTCCTTGCTTAGAAACTTAGGTTTTAGGAGGAGTTTTTTGGTTTATTGTTTGTTGTTTTGCAGATCTTCCTTCAAGGCTTGCGCTATGAAGCTTATATGGAAATTACAGTGTGCAAGTGACAAGAATACAGTAATAAACACATCCAATGACAAGATACAAGAGATTCAACACAATGGAAAAGCAACACTTTAGATTTGACCTTTATTTAGATAGGAGAAGATCCTGATACAATAGATCTGCAGTTCTGGAGCAGTATAACTGAGATCTAGCAACAAAAATGATGATAACCCTCAAATAGGACCATGAAGAAAAGATACAAGCCTCCAAAGCCCAACCGAACACCTATAGGAAGATACAAGATTAATGTCTTTCACTTCAATAGCTAGAACCCCTCTCTCGGGCTTAATTGCACACTTCCCTGTGGCTATAGCTTACCAAAATTGGTAGAACAGTGGATCGGGGGAATACAAACCCCTTGGCTAAGTGTTGGGCTGATTGGAGGTGTTATGGCACCTCAAATGATTAGATCTCCCTCATGTAGTGCGCCCTCCTACACTAGAAATCGTGCCAAGCTCCAAATAAATCATATGCCAAGAAAAACCTCTCCAAAATGGGCTAGCAAAGGCGCCATAGGGCCAACAATCAGATCCTAATGGGTTTTGGCCACCAAAACCTCCTCCTCTCTCCAGATTGAATAGTTCTCCTTCAACAAGTGTGCCCTTGTTAGATTTTTAGGGTAAGAATAAAACAGCAGTCTCCTTTTATAATTTAAAACAAAATTCCTTTAGATCTGAAGTACAGAACAGCATATAGGGCAGTAACAGTAGAATAGAATTCTGAACTTAAGATAAACAATAAAACTAGGTTTCTAACAGTAAAATGAAAACCCTAACCAACAGAGATATTCCAATCATCTAAGTAAGACAGCAGAGATCTATGCAAATACTCCAACAGTAAATTCAAGCTCAATGTAATAACAAAGTTTAGATCACACTCATTGTTTAAACAGTTCTATTGCAGCATTATTAGACTCAGATCATATACTGAAACTAAAACAGAAATTATATCTCTAACAGCAGTAGATTGAACCTAATTAATGATAAGCATTCAAATGAGATACATCCCTGTCCACAGCCTTACCTCTGAAGATGAAACAGCCACAAGGAAAATAGGTCCTGAGTGTTATGCTCAGTTAAAGTTTGGTTCAGATCTATTAGAGATCTAAAATGCCACTGTTTGAAAGAACTTTTATGCCACCAGAGTCAAGACAAAAGTAGAGCCAAATCCAAACAATAAAACCCTAACCCTCACAGCAAACAAGGCTAAGGTTCAGAAGAGGCTACAGCAAACAAACGAGGTTACCCCTAGCAGCCAGCGTTCCCTACTCCACAGGCAGCAGTACCCTCAGGATAGAAGCGGCATCTACAAGCATGGACAGCGGCACCTCCTGGCAGGTCACGGCACCCCCTTAACAGGACACGGCACCCTCTACACAGGTCACGGCACCCTTAAGCAGGTCACGGTACCCTCATGCAAGTCACGGTACCCTCATGCAACAGATGGCAGCTCCTTTGCATACACAGCAGCAACAGAAAGAGGGAGGGTATGGACAGCAGCAATAGAACCTTCACCAAGACAGGACTGCAACAAGAAACTTCACCCAAAACAAGTCTGCACCAAATCTGGACTGAGGCCGCAAGTTTCAGAGACTCCACGCTTAGGATAGAGACACAATGGAATGTGAGAGTGAAAGGTTAGGGGAGGGTCCTTTTTATAGTTTAGGTTAGGGTAGGAGGGAATAATAAAATAATATAATATTCACATGTTTAAATTTCACATTTAAACATGTGATTATTATCATTTAAAATTTTGCCCTCAAAATAAAATAAAAACCCACAAACAAATAACCAAAGCCCACAACAAGGGTAAAGGGTTTTACAAAGCCCACAAGCAAGTGACCAAAGACCCCAAGGGTCCAAAACAAACAACCAAGGGCTTGACACGGTGGCATTACTCATTCCTTCAAATCATATGGTGAACCTAATACTTTATCATCACTGCATAAGGGACGTTATCCCACTTGTGGTTGTGCCCTTCTTCAGAAGAAGGTCATGTACCATCAAGTTTCACACCAAGGTCAGAGACCAAGGATCAACCCATGCCCCTAGGCATGAGCACCCTGGACTCAGTCCAGGGGCCCTAGATATATCTAGGGTCTTTAAGTGCTTGGTTACAAACCAAGATTCCCATGCCTCAGGCATGGTTACCCTGGTTACAAACCAGGGGCCCTGGTTACAAACCTAGGGTCTTCAACTGCTTGGTTACAAACCAAGACTTCCATGCACCAGGCATGGGTACCCTGGTTACAAACCAGGGGCCCTGGTTACTAACCTAGGGTCTTCAACTGC
>JASDQU010948398.1:32853-44516 GCA_032191745.1 Picea mariana
GGGGAGTGTTGAAATAATGTAACTACAAATACCCTCTCGCCTGATGTTGTTGAAGAATACTCTTCTTGTTAAGGGGGAGTGTTGAAATAATGTAACTGCAAAGAGTATTCTTATTATTATTGTTATATTATTCATAGGATCAATCCCTATTGTGGATTGATCATGTCGGTTATTGTATTAGGACCAAATCCCCTTTTGCGGATTGGTCAACAGACAATTATAATAGGCAGAATAAGAAGTCGACCCCAGCAGTTAATAAGAAGACCTAGAAATATAATAAAGGTGGTTTTACCCACCCAAATTAAGATATCGGCCCTGCCAGTGAAGAGACACTTCACGCATGCCAGAACTTGTATAAATAAAGGAGGCTAGCGCCTCATTTGATCACAACTCACTTGCTCAGTTTGAGGGACAAGTTCTGATCTGTTACCGACAAAGGAGAGGGAGAAGAGTGGCACATCTTTTGGAGAGGACTTTCTGTATTGGTTTGAGTTATCTCTTGACATTGTATTGGCAATTTATGATCAGGAAGTTTTTGCTAGGTTTTCTTCCCCTAGAGGATTTCCCAGGATAAATGTTGTGTCTCCTTTGAATGTGTATTTCTCAATGATCTTGTTCTCATATTGTTGTTATCTATTGAATTGCAAAGAACAATAATAATGGCATAAAACATTAACAACATCAACAACTGGATAACTAGGTAGCAGCATCCACTGGATAACATCATCAACTGGGCAACATCATCAACTGGATACCATCATCAACTGTGTAACATCATCAACTGGATAACAGCATCAACTGGATAACATCATCAACTGGGCAACATCATCAACTGGATAACCGGAGGCATCCACTTGGCCATCTGGCATCATGATCACTAACTGGCATATCTATAAATCATCGGATGTTTTGTTCTCTTTATCTTCGCGCAGAGGATACTCTTTCTTTCTTTTGTCTTCACGCAGAAGTTACTTCTTTCTTATCTTCACACAGAAGATATTCTATGAGTTTTTCCATTCCTTTTATGTTCTCCCTTCTCTTGTAGTCATCTATCTCACCCATCCACTGGGGAGGACTACTACCATAGCTTCAATCCTAGTCATCCCACATGAACTAGAGAAGCTAAGATGCTAGCTTGGGCAAGACTAGACTCCCTTTCCATGATCCACGTAGGATCACGACACAAACCTCAAGAGCCAACTAACCATTTCACATGGTCAAGGTTTGTGTTCCAGGCTATTCAATCCTTGGCTAGAGGAGAGTATTTGTCCGCTGCCCCTTGGAGAAACATCCACATTCCTCTCTACGAGGGTGGTCACACCCCTCTCTACGAGGGTATTCTAGCATGTCCCTAGAGTATCCAAAACTCAACACTTGGACAGAGGCCAACCTTGGCAAATTTCTTATTCCCCTTCTCTACGAAGGTCTCTCTCTTTCTCCTTCTCTACGAAGGTCTAGCTATGGGATCCAAAAAAATCTCTTGTGGTCCAAAATCTTTCAATGGTATAATACCATGCTACCCATCTGTTGGGCACCATCCATCTACTGGATAGCTTTCATCTTGATCAAAATATCTGGGCACCATCCATCTGCTTTTCTAACTACATCAAATCACGATCCTTCATTTCGAACTCGGAGACATGGCTCCCTCTTGCACCAGGCTAATAGCTTCTAATCATCATCCTTGAAGTTTTCTTCTGTAATATCCTGGGTGCTTTCTTGAGTTGGAATATTTCTTTCTTTTTGTCTTCATACTGGATCAACCTGCTCCCTCTACATCTCTAGGAACGGTACTGGAGAAACCTGTAGTTACCTGAATCTCATCCACTATATCTGAGTATCCATCCTTTTCTTCATCTTGAATATTTCTGATCTGCATCTTTAGGAGCGTCCTGCTCCTATATAAGTACTGGATATTGTCTAGTCTTTACTGAATGTCACCATATCATACATCCTTCTCCTGCTGTCTAACTTCTGCAAGTCACGGCATAAGTTCTTTCTTCCGAGACTTGTAAACTTACTTACAATATGCTTTCTTTGTCACTCTCATGAGTGATCATACATGAAATAAATGTTTTATCTCTTTCTTCATCCTCTTCTTTGATACTTCCTTCATAAGTCTACATAGACACTAAAATAAAACGAGGTTAATTCACATTCTCACAAAAATCTAACTTGTAATGAAAAAGTATTAAAGTAAACAAGATACTAAAAATAAACATGAATACTTATCTTTTGTTTTTGTGTGGGGAGGCTCTACGGACTCCACCATTTGCTATCTTTCTTCAAATCAACTATCTTCAACTTAAAGTACATAATCCTCAATTTCTGCTAAGGCTTTCTTTGAGGGAGTAGATTCCTCTTCTTTTGCCACATGTACTTGATACTTTCTTTTGCCTTTTCCTTGAGCACGGTCATAGGAAAAGTGTCCCAACTTTTGACAGTTGTAGCATCTGATCTTTGAAATATCTCTCTTCTCGTCTCGAATTCTTACGGAGTTATCTTCTTTATTGTTCTTTCGGAAGGAACTTCTTTTGTTCTTTTGAGTTGTAAGAGCTTCCTCTTCATCAACAATTAATCTCTTATGTTGGTCTGCAAGTCTAGATTCTGCGTGTGTGCAATCTGCCCATAACTTATCAAACTTGGATCACTTGCTTCTTGCACACACTCCTTGTACAAAAGGAATCCAAAATGTTGGAATCCCATTTAGGGTTGTGGTTACAAGTTCTTTGTCACTAATGACATCTCCAATAGTTGCAAGCTGATCTTTGATCTGAGAAACTCTCATAAGATAGGATGTGACAGATTATGAGTTGTCCATCTTCATATTACGAAGTTGGTTTCTTAAGGTAAGATTCCGGCTAATGTCTTTGCTTTCATATAACCTGCTGAGTGCTTCATACATTTGCCTTGCTGTCTGTAGTTCGGATATATGAGAGATCAAGTGATCTTTTACTGAATCTGACACGATTCTCTTTGCTTTCCTTTCATTCTTCTTATGCTTGGTCTTTTGCTCTTCTTCATCTGGTTCTGGTACACCCATTGTAACATATTCTAGGAGATCATTCTCGTCTAAAATCATCTGCAACCTATGCTTCCAAGATCTGAAGTTTCTAGATCCTTCCAGCCTATCTTCTACCCTCATGCTAGTAGCCATTCTTTCTTGTAGAAGAAACCCTAGCCCTCTAGGCTATAGAAATAATAAAAAATCAAATTACTTGGATCTGAAAACTGAACTCACCAAAAGATGCGTTGGACTAAGGTGAGTAGCCTGGTGTGTTTAGATTTCAGAAAATCCAAATTTTACCCCTCCAAACTTGATCTGCAGATTTCTGGACTAGTGCTTCTAGTTTTTTGGTACTTCTGGTACACTGGTACTTCTAGTTTTCTAGTACTTTGTGAAAACAAGGGTTTCACTTTCTGGGAGATCTAGCCATTGAAAAAGTGTGATGAGGATGCCAAAATGTTCCTTGAAGTAGGGCACACCTTTCTAGATGGATTTGAGGCTGAAAATCTTCTTTAATAAAAAACCCTAATTTTCATGTACGGCAACAGTGACGTTTTTCTTTTTCTTGTGAAAGATGCTCTCTTCAGCTTAGCTCTGATACCATGTTAAAGTTTCTGCTATTATTAAGTTACTTTCAATTTACTAGATAACAATAGCATAGACAAGATCACTGCGAGAAACACAATCACAAGAGTACATAAGCATTTATCCTGGGAAACCCTCAAGGGGAAGAAAACCCAACAAAACTTCCTTAATATAGATAGCCAATACAAGGCCAAGATAATGAACCAAACAACACAGAAATTCCTCTCCCAAGGATGCGCCTCTCTCTCTCTTCCTTCTTCTGGCAACTGGTAACTGCAACTTCCTTCAATACTTGCGCACTAGATGAGTGAGCTGAGTGTGTCCAAATGAGATGTTGGCCTCTCTTATTTATACAATCTGGCAAGTGCTGAACAGGTGTCTTTTCACTAGCAGGGTCGACTTCTCATTTTGGGTGGTTATAACCACTTTAATATATTCTGGTTGGGCCAACTTCTCATTCTGGGTGGTTATAACCACTTTAATATATTCTGGGGCCGACTTCTTATTTAGCCTATTACAATTAGAGTTTGACCAATCCGTTAAAGGGGATTTGGTCATTTACAATACCCGACATGATCAATCCACAAAAGGGGATTGATCTAATCAATAATAAATATATTTTATCTTTATCCACAAAAGGGGATAAGAATATGCTTTGCAGTTACACAATATTTTAACATAATGAACTTAGCCATGATAGAAAAAATTGTCTAGAAACTCATCTGTGGTCCAACCTCATGGTGGAAGGAAGCTATAGTCAAGAAATATTTTGACTCTGCAAGAGTTCTAAATAACTCAGAAGGACAAATATCTAAAATATATGCTTGGAGAATAGGAGGGCAATACAAAATCAAACAGAAGCTTTCATGTTGTTCAAGGGACTCATAATGAAAGAAATCACCTGATGAAGTTACAATTATTGGAGATTTGCAAGTGGTTATTGTAATGTCCCCATTTGTGGACTCCGTTGCCATGCAGTCAAAGGCAACCTTATGAGTTTATGTTACCCTGACTAGAGGAGTAAAATGAGGTTAACAATGAGCTCGAGCAATTTGGAGGAGTTATATAGGACCTAGGCTAGTCCATTCACCATCTTTCATCATCAAGATCATTTCCGCACAGTTTGCTCTTGGTTCCAGGGCATTCCGACGATTTCCGTAATTTTGGGTTATTATGGAGCATACTTTAATTAAATACACTAAAGGTATTATTTGGATCATATTATCTAATGGGATACCTTCATGTAATAGGTCATTGGAACCGGGACGAAAAGATCTAAAGGTTGGGATAATGAGAAAGGGACTTTCAACGTCCGGCAATGTCATTAAGGTCAATTAATCACTTTATGGGATTAAAAAGACTTGAAAAAAGGGTTATAAAGTGATTTTAAAGAGAAATAAGGATCTTGTTTGATTTGGTCAGAGGGGGGAAGTTCTAGTAGACATGGAAGAAGTATAAAGAAAGGGTAGCACTTCACCTTCCTCATTATGATTTGATCTCTCATTTTTGAGTGCTCTTGGAGCCAAGTTTTCGTTGGGGTTTCAAAACCCTTCCATTGCTAGTTTGATTTCGGTGGTGCAATATCCACCCTAGCTAGACATAAGGGGAAATCCATCCGGGGTTTTCCATTATACCTAGGCACTCTTTTCACTACTTTCAATCTTTATGTTGTCCCTGTGATAGGTGGAGCATCCACTCAAAACATTGTACATTTCAAAACTTGATACACAATATTTATCCAGAAACGTTATCAACATTCCTTCCCCAGATTTCAAATGAATATGAGCTCATCAACTTTGACCATGGCTATATCTATCTAGGGTTTTGAGGTGATCAGTCGTAGTTTAGCTGTGATGGGGGATTTGGGCAAGACTATATCTAGGGTTTTAATGTGAAGTGAGTTTTCAGGAGTGATGGGTAAGGAGTCGGGACAAATTAAATATCTTTGGTTTGAGAATGCATTGATCTGCCTAGGAGGAGGCCGATATTATTGTTTGCAGGTCTGTATCACTATTGGAGGGTTCGTGGGGTTCCCTAGTGAAGACTGATTTACCCACCTGCAGATTTCGCAAGGGTCATGGGGGTTTCACATCATTTGGAGAGACTGTTGGGCATCTCTAGAGGGGGCAATCTATTCATCAGTAGAAACATGAAGATTGTGAGGCCGTGTATTAGTTAAGGGAGCCGCCTCCCATTTATTTGCAATCCAAGTGGTTGTAGGAGGCCGTTGGGGCAATTGGAGGAGGGCCAAGTCTCTCATTTATCAGATCCGTGGACTGGAGGAACTGTGAGGAACCTGGAGAGGTCGATCCACCTTGACAGAGGGTTTCTGCAGAAGGTTGGGGTCTGAACAGGGAGAATTGAGGAGGGCTGAGTGCCATACTTGCTGGGCCCAGAGGGTTAGAGAAGGCAGCAAACACTTGACAGTAGATTTGAGGGGACTTTGGCATCACACCAGGTTTCAGTCTTGAAGTTTTGTAGTATTTTCTATTGTAATGCAGCTGCTGTAGCAGCCACGAGAGTCCTATTACTGTGTACACCAGATTTCATCCATAATAAAATGCCAATGTTGTCTCTTATGTCATCTGTGAAAAAGGGTTACATGCTATATGTTTGATAAAGTATCTATCACTAGAACACATGCAAGCTGCTTCTAAACACTCATTTATCAGTTTGGAGTACCATAACCTATGAATGCTAAGTGTTTGTAAAAATTCCACAAAGAGAAACAACATCATTGAATAACAAATAAGTATATTTCTGTTGGGAATATTACAGTCATATCCTAGCTCCCGGGATTATCAGAATCCTACAATATCCAAACACCCAGAACAATCTCAAGGTGTAAGGAAATCCTTTTTCTTTTCGAAGTCAGGACGTAAGGCATGTCTGCAGAGTTTAATTTGGGGGCAGACCAAATGGAAAACACCGCAGTTAGCATCCAAGGGAACTGCATTAAGATTATATCTCCAAATGGTCCAGAGGTTACAGAGGAATTCAGAAGCCTATGAGAAGATGTAGTGGACACAAAGCTGAACAAAAATATCATACAATGCAGCCCTGCATTCTTTCCCCCTGTGCTGAAAGGAAAAGTCCTCATCGTTTATGAAAGCATGATTTCTAAGTCCAGCAGTTTGAAAAGTAGTTAATCTGAAAGCAAGCTCAATGCCAGATTTAGTCACTGCTGTTATGGTATATGTCTAAAAAGATGGAATTGCAGTCATGAAGTTCCAGATGAAGACCCAAAACAGATATATTGGGCAAAATTTTGCAAATGTGCTGTGAAGCATACCCAGGCAAGTTATAGCAGAAATCTTTTGAGTAGCCATATAGCCAGACACAGACTTATGCACCAGACAATACTACTGTATCTAATCCGGTTCTCCAAATATAATGCAATTTTTCTTGTTTAGAAATTTAAAGTAACCAAAAACAACTGTTTCAGACTGAGACTGCTGTACAGTTATGTTTTCTTCCTAGTTCTGCTAAAAATCCTAAATGTCACAAAAATGTAATTCAGGCACCATTCCAGTGAATGAAAATCCTTTTGTAATTGTATGTTTTGTCGTTTTAGTAAACTGGACAGAGACATTTAGTTTTATGATGTAACTATTTAGTATTAGCTTAGAATGTCTAGAAACAAATGCCTGAAAACCTTTTTCTATGATATATGACACCTTGACACAAGATATATACAAATATGGGCACACACACAGATACATAAATACTCATCCGCAAACACATTTGCCTACACACCTATGTGTACATATATAACCCCAACAACATGCACATGCCCACCAGCACCATTTCACAAAATACCAAAAGTATATTAAAATTCAATCAGAATCATAACAATGGAGATATATCATGGTTGTAAATCTTGGCAAATAGTGATGTCTATAAGTATAGATTGTGCTTGTCTGAAAAACTCAAGTCAAGCATGGATGCATACAAACACATTTATATTTACATTGTAGATACACACACATTTATATGTACATTGTAGATATATAGAGAAAATCCCTAGTGTTTGTTATTTTAATATTTCATCATTTCTACAAATTCTGAAATACATTTCAGGAATTGTTGCCACATCAAAAAGCTTGGTAGCTTCTTCATTGTGGGTAACCCTAGTTTTTGTTATCTTGATAATTCATCATTTCTACAAATTCTGAAAATACCTATTTCACAAATTGTTACCATATCAAAGAACTCAGTAGCTTCCTCATTGTGGGTAACATGGCAAGAAAACCTTGGTTGTTGTGAAATCAAGAAAATCAGTAAAATCTACAGCATATAGTCATGTTTAGAGGAGAGTGGCACCAACCTTCGTATTATGAGATAGCAATTATTCTAGCAGAAAACAATACATGCAAACTAAAACCACCTTCAATGAGAAACTAAAAGTTAAGAGATTAATGGAATTCAAGTGCTAAGGGTTAAGTCCATGTTTATTTTGCCTACCCCCTCCCTGAAAAAATAAGAGAGAAAAGAAACCAAATTTCCAATGTTTAGGCCAACCATGATTTCCAACCTTAACAAGAATATTACACAAATAGTTAAAGATTAT
The DNA here is from genome assembly GCA_032191745.1 of Picea mariana. NCBI lineage: Eukaryota > Viridiplantae > Streptophyta > Pinopsida > Pinales > Pinaceae > Picea > Picea mariana. The sequence continues at coordinate 41,016 of JASDQU010948398.1, forward strand.
TGAAGTGATTCACATTTTCATTTTTTCTAAGAAAATGAGTGCTAGCTTTTGAAGATAAAGTTTACTCAGTAAATGGACTATACCTGAATCTGCAATCCGGTCTGTATGTCTCTTGTTGTGTAAAACTTTTCCAAGAGCATGAAATAAAGAGAGAATTCCATCGCGTCCCATGCTTGACTTTACATTGTCTGTCAATTCTGGGAAGCTAAAAGCTAAGATAGACGATTGAGCAACTTTCTTCCGCTTATGTTTCTTAGGTTTTGCTTTAGGAAGTCCAGGATATTCAAAGCTCCCCTGGTCCCAAGTGTCAGATGCCTGGCTGAGGCAGTAGAATTGTAAAGAATTGATCGCATGTCTAAGATCACCTCCACTACTTTCAGATATATAACTTAGCCAATCAGCAGGCAGAGACTGATGTTCTGCTGTCCATATTTTTGTGAGTGTCTTCGTGATGCTTTTTCTTGTAAGAGGATTGAAAACTATCTGCATCAAATGCTTAATTCTCCTACTAATCAACTTCATACAAGGACCACAGATCAAAAGAAGATGTTAAAACGCTACATAGGAAGTATTTATTACCTTTGCAGCACCTCCTTGCTCAAGAGCTAACTCCAACTCTTGGATCATTCGGCAAGGTCCCTCTTTATCTCCAGCTTCAGTGAATTCAGTAATTGATACAATTGTTGGAAATTGAGCAGACAATGCAAGAGTTCGAAGACCCTGACAGAGTTGTTGGCAAGCCTCCTTACTATTTGGCGCAGGCAGGTCATCTATTAGAATTAACATACCTTTCCTCAATCTGCCAGTTGCATTTGATGAGCCCATATTCAATATTGGATATTTTCGTATAGCATCTAAAAATGCTTCAAACTCGTCAAGCTTTGATATATATGATGTTCCTGGCAAAGCATCAACAGACATCATATTCCTAGAAAGGTACAAGATGGACAGACAAATGCATTCAAACCAAGAAATGTAGAATTTGCTACCAAAAACTAACCTGACACTTCCAGTTGTGAAAGGTTACTATCAATCTATGAATATAAATATGCTCTTGCATTACTTTACCATAAAGGAAACAAAATCAAGTTTCTAGAAAAAAAAAATGTAGCTATGAAATGTATACCAGAATTTATGTGATGAATATATTCTCTCCATAGCGTGGGTGTTGGTGTGTCCCATTCATAAATTTCAATTCCTAAGAGATCTATAAGCAAATGAATAGTTGTCTGCATCAAATTTCACAAGAAACTTTAAGCATTAATGGAGATGAGCATTCTTCAAGTATAGAAAAATTGCCTAAAAATGCCTGAACATAAAAAGAACAAAAATTACCTTTCGATTAAAATATTGTTATCCACAATGAAATACTCTGAAATCACTAAAATCATTATCATGTTTATGGCATATTCACAGCTTGCAAGGTAAAGCTAATTTTCAAAAGTATAATTGTTAGCAATTTGTAGAGGCCTTGATATTATTTTAGAAAAGAATAAATACAGCCTGCTCAAGATCGACTTTTCTTTAATTAAATATGGTTAACTTGTAATGTACTACATTGTAATGTTCCAACCTAAGTTGCAAAAAACGTTAAAGCGTGTACAAGTTTCCAAAATGGAAACACCTGAAAATGTGACCCCACAAAATGGGTACATGGTGGAAACATGGTATATAAAAAATACAAAAAATATAGATATATAGTTTTTTTTTAAATAATGCATTATTTTGCAAGAAAATAAGAATGATACGTGTTCCCTCCCTAGTTGCACCAGACAGGATTGACGATGATCCGCAAAGATTGAAAAAGTCATTTGTTCAAAATCAAAGTTCAGAAGTCCAACCGGGTCTTATGACCCCTTCAATTTTACTTTTTCTTCTTCTTCTTTATGCATGATCCATACCCCCATGGGGGAATTGTAATAAAATGAGCTAGTATGATGCCTCTCTTATTGAAAAGGCTTAGCCCCCTAAGATTTGATCATCAATGCATACTCTAGAGTGTTTTTTTTTCACTTGTTAATTATATCTTTCTCTTCAACGAGTTAAAAGTTCCTAAGTTACCGGATCCGTCTAGTCTAAACACTGGATACGCGGATCCACGTTTCAAATCTAGATCCGGATCCACCCAAAAACAGCCAGGATCCTGTTAAAATATTGTGTAACTGCAAAGAATATTCTTATCCCCTTTTGTGGATAAAGATAAAATATATTTATTATTGATTAGATCAATCCCCTTTTGTGGATTGATCATGTCGAGTATTGTAAATGACCAAATCCCCTTTTGCGGATTGGTCAAACCCTAATTGTAATAGGCTAAATAAGAAGTCGACCCCATAATATATTAAAGAGACCCCAGAATATAATAAAGAGGCCCCAGAATATATATTAAAGATGGTTATAACCACCCAGAAGAAGAAGTCGGCCCTGCCAGTGAAGAGACACTTCCACACGTTCTAGAATTGTATAAATAAGAGAGGCCACCGCCTCATTTAGACACACACTTAGCTCACTCATCTTGTGCGCAAGTATTGAAGGAAGCTGCAGTTACCAGTTGTCGAAAGAAGGAAGAGAGAGAGAGGCACATCCTTGGGAGAGGAATTTCTATGTTGTTTGGTTCATTATCTTGGCATTGTATTAGCTATCTATATTAAGGAAGTTCTGCTAGATTTTCTTTCCCTTGAGGGTTTCCCAGGATAAATGCTTGTGTACTCTTGTGATTGTGTTTCTCTCAGTGATCCTGTCTATGCTATTGTTATCTAGTAAATAGAAAGGTAACCTAATAATAGTTGAAACTTTAACAGATCCGCCACGTCAGCGATTCTGCAAATGAAAGATACAGTTCCGACAAAGGTGAAATGTATCTGGAAATTTGGAAACGGATCCCGAGGCAGACGACCCCACACTCACACGGTTCCAAGCAAACTAGACCTTGTTTTACGTGTTTTTAGGTTTTTGGTATCTGGTTAGGTTTTTGGTGTGTAGTTGAGTTATAAAATAACACTGTCCCACTTCCTTATCAACACTCACAGTCGCACTCATTGGTCACGGCTGTCGAGCGCACACACTGGTTTAAACTAAGAGTTGTCGAGCACACTCAGGCGTAGTCGAGGGTAGTGGAAGGCTAGAAGTTGTCGACCGCATTTTCAAGCACCTGTGGAAGTTGTCGGGTAAGCGCAAGCAGTCGGGGTCAGGGTTGGAGTCGCGGCAGCACCAGACGGGTCACGGGTTGCGACAGCACAAGCAGTCGGGGTCGGGGTCGCGGTCACGGTCACGGCAACACCAGACGGGTCACGAGTTGCGACAACACGATCACCGGTAAGTTTTAATTTTAGTTTTAATTTTAGACTATAGTTTACTTAGTTTTAATTTTAATTTTAAATTTAAATTTTAAGTTTTAATTTTAAGTTTTAATTTTAAATTTTAATTTTAATTTTAGACTTTAGTTGTAGATTAGTATAGTTTAATTTGTTTTAAATTTAAACTTTAAATTTAGACTTTAGT